>JAXIVD010005301.1:5000-30020 GCA_036785275.1 Cancer borealis | reverse complement strand
CTATCTAATCTGGGTGAAGGATACAGGATAGTAAGGGTGAGGGATTCTCCCACCAGCCACGACTGGCAGGAGAGGAAGGCCAACCATGCAATATAAGTAAAAATAAATAAATAAATGCGTGGAATTAGATTAGACTAGACTATTACTACTGTCACTAACATTACTTCCTTGCAAGCGATGTCAGGCCCCTAGCGACGTCCTTCCGAATCGAGATTTTGTAATTACTGTACATTAGAAGGAACTTGCTCAAAGTTTACTATGTTGACGAATAATGTTTTAGTTGCGGATTGGCTTCTAAATATTTGTCCAGTCTATTTTTGAATGTATTAATTGTTTTACTGTCGACGACATTGGCGAGCAGGGAGTTCCAAACGTTAACGATCCGATTGAAAAAGAAATGTTTGGCTTCGTTTGATGTGAATCTTTTACCAGTAATCTTAAAAGTATGACGTCTTCTTGTTATATTTGATCGATCAAAAGTAATGTAATCTTCTGCATTGATATTATCAAATCCTTTAATTATCTTGAACATTTCAATTAAATCTCCTCTCATCCTTCGTTTTTCGAGGCTGAATAAGTTTAATTCTTTAAGTCTTTCTTCATAAGGTTTATTTTTCAGCCTTGGAATCATTTTCGTTATTCTACGCTGGACTCTTTCCAGTTTGTCAATGTCCTTTCTGTAATATGGGGACCAGAACTGTACGCAATACTCAAGATGAGGTCGTACTAGTGAATTATGCAGTTTTAATATGACTTTTTCTGATTTATTTTCGAAAGTACGCCCAATAAAGCCGACCAATCTGTTAGCGGTTTTAACTACCTCTGAGCAATGCTGACTGGGTTTTAAATCGTTTGATATTGTGATTCCTAGATTTTTTTCCTTGTTCACTGCAGAAAGTAGTTTTCCATTCATTGAGTACTGAACGTGATCATTATTTCTTCCGATATGTAGTACCTTACGTTTATCAACGTTAAATTTCATTTGCCATTTATTGGCCCAAGACGTTAGTCGATCAAGATCTGATTGTAAGACTTCTCTGTCACTTGTCGAAGTTACTTTACTGGCAATTTTCGTATCGTCAGCGAATTTTGATATTTTGCATGAGATCCCATCATCTATGTCATTAACATATATCAGGAACAAAATAGGGCCAAGTACTGAACCCTGTGGTACGCCACTTTTTACGTTTAACCATTGAGAGGAGACACCGTTTAAGACTACTCTCTGTTTACGTTCAGAGAACCAGTCCTGAAGCCAATTGTAGATGCTACCAGAGATACCGTGAGTCTTTAGTTTATTAAGCAATCGTTGATGGGGAACTTTATCAAAGGCCTTTTGAAAATCCAGATGTATGATATCTACTGCTCTGCTTTCATCGTACGTGTCAAAAACATTGTGAAAGAAGTCTAATAAGTTAGTTAGACATGGAGGAGGAGGAGGAGGAGGAGGAGGAGGAGGAGGAGGAGGAGGAGGAGGAGGAGGAGGAGGAGGAGGAGGAGAGGGGAGGGCGAGCAGGAAGGGGGAGGAGAGGGGAGGGGCAGCAGGAGGGGGGAGAGGGGATACAGTAATACTCCAGATTAGTTAAACCTTGCTGAGTTGGAGTTAGAAGGGCAACAATATCATCAGGTTGGAGTTAGAAGGACAACACAATCACCAGGTTGGAGTTAGAAGGGCAACAATATTACAAGGTTGGAGTTAGAACACCAACCCAAATCAAGATGGATTGATCGTTATCAGGTTGGAGTTAAGTCTACCTTCATATTCTCGCCATCGCTGTAAATCAAGCTCGCTATATCTGTAATTACAAATCATGAAGACTGAAGAGAAAATCATCATGACCAGCATTACCATGACTGGGGGTGAGTGTGAGGCCGTGAGCCTGGAGACCTACTTGTCCCAACACCACGTCGTGCTGCACAAGCACGTGGAGGAGGAGGAGACTCCTAGGAAGGGCTGCTTCGGGTGGATGCGTTTCTGCGTCCCAAAACGGTTGAGAAGGTGGTGGAAAAGGCGGTCACGACGGCACCACAACACCGAGACTGTTTATGGCGCGCAGTGCCAGGCCGAGGATTCAGGTTCAGCCCCAGTCCAGCTGACCACGGCACAGGACGGCCAAACGGAGGGAGCCGAGGCTGTGCTTGAAGGCAGTAAGGGAACGAATGCTGATGTGCAACAAAACACTTGCACCGCCACTACGTCACGTTACACTGGGTTTACGTCTCCAGTCATCGTTGGTGTAGTATGGAAAAACAAATGTGCAGACAGTGAAGGTGAGAAACAAGATGCAGGAGTTGGTTTGCCATTGACAGAATGTGCATCAACGGCGGTAACAGAACACTTCCAAGACACACTTCACGCACCAACAAACAACAACAAAACAAACAAACGTCGCCGCCGCAACCGTAGGAGGAAACACAACAAGACTCAACAAGTGACGCTGAAATGTGTCACTGAAGAAGAGCAAACCATCGCTGCCGAAGTACCAACCGTTATTACAGAGGTATCAACCGTCATTACAGAGGTACCAACCGTCATTACAGAGGTACCAACCGTCAATGCAGAGGCCGGCGCCTCACCCTTAATACAAATGAAGTCTGACACACGTGATCAAGGAACTAACCAGACAAAGGAAACCAACAAACGTCGGCGCCGCCACAGGAGGAAAAACAACAAGTGTAAAGAAGTAACGCTAAAACCTGTCACTGGTGAGGAGGCGCACCTTGGTGAAGAGGTTACGTCCGTTACTGTAGAGGACCTGCCCGTTACTGAACACATCCACTCCAGTACTGAAGCCCTGTCGTCTGTGTCTGAAGAGATCGCCACATCCATTACTGAAGAGGTGACGCCTGTGTCTGAGGAGGTCCTGTGTGCTATTGTAAGTGAAAATGTTGCATCAAGTGAAGAGGAAGTGTGTGAGTGTGACCAACACAAACTGACGATCGAGGAGGAGTCTGAACCATGTATACAAGACAGTATACCAGTTAAGAGTGAGTCCTACACATCCGATCAAGAGGCGGCCATAGTTAACACCAACACCAACAAAGATGTCGTTCAGGAAGAAATTGTTCCAATTGACGTACGAAAAAAGGTTATTAAATCAATGGTGAACAACGGAACAAACGATGATTCCCATTCTGATGACGACATTAACGTTACTGTTCCGTCCGTGGAGGCGCAGCGCAAGATTGGCAAGTCTGTGTTGTGCGTCGCTGACCTACGGGCGGCTTTTGAACAATGGCGGAACGTTCCTCAAGGACACGTCAACAACGAAAACCTTCACAAGACATACGAGGTGAGATCGGTCAACGAAGCAACAACCTTGCATTGCGATGGCCAAAAGAACAAGATGAACAAGTGTAAGAAGGTAATAAAGCGTCGCACACCTGTTAACACAACACACAACCAACACCAGGACTCTAAATCTGCAAACAATGAAGCCGACCATGACTCAGATTCTGATGACGACATCAACATTATTCTTCCGTCCATCGCAGAGCAACGCAAGTTTGCCGAAGGTGCGTCCCACATCGCCAACCTTCAGAAATTCCAGAAAGTGTTGGACAAGGTTGGTTTAGTTATGATGAAGAAGTACTACGTGCTCAACTACAGGGATGTGTGGGCACGGGCTGCCGGAGGACAGTACCAAGGTGTTGTAGGAAGAGGCGACACCCGCTGGAACTGGCGAGGAAGGGGACGGGGATGGAACAGAGGAAGGGGCTGGGAGAGGGGAACAGGAAGGGGACTGGAAATGCCTCCAGGAAATGGAATGTTCAGGGGAAGAGGAAGGGGACTGGAAATGCCTCCAGGAAATGGAATGTTCAGGGGAAGAGGAAGGGGATTGGAAATACCTCCACGACATGGAATGTTCAGGGGAAGAGGAAGGGGACTGGAAATGCCTCCAGGACATGGAATGTTCAGGGGAAGAGGAAGGGGACTGGAAATGTCTCCAGGGCATGGAATGTTCAGGGGAAGAGGAAGAGGACTGGAAATGTCCCGAGGAAATGGAATGTTCAGGGGAACAGGAAGGGGACTGGAAATGCCTCCAGGGCATGGAATGTTCAGGGGAAGAGGACTGGAAATGTCCCGAGGAAATGGAATGTTCAGGGGAACAGGAAGGGGACTGGAAATACCTCCAGGAAATGGAATGTTCAGGGGAAGAGGAAGAGGACTGGAAATGCCTCCAGGAAATGGAATGTTCAGGGGAAGAGGAAGGGGACTGGAAATGCCTCCAGGAAATGGAATGTTCAGGGGAAGAGGAAGAGGACTGGAAATGTCCCGAGGAAATGGAATGTTCAGGGGAACAGGAAGGGGACTGGAAATGCCTCCAGGGCATGGAATGTTCAGGGGAAGAGGACTGGAAATGTCCCGAGGAAATGGAATGTTCAGGGGAACAGGAAGGGGACTGGAAATACCTCCAGGAAATGGAATGTTCAGGGGAAGAGGAAGAGGACTGGAAATGCCTCCAGGAAATGGAATGTTCAGGGGAAGAGGAAGGGGACTGGAAATGCCTCCAGGAAATGGAATGTTCAGGGGAAGAGGAAGAGGACTGGAAATGTCCCGAGGACGTGGAACAGTAGCACGAGGAAGGGGGACTGGAATGGCAAGAGGGAAGGGATACGGATGAGGAAGATGGTGTGGATAGACAAGAGGACACTCACGACAAGGAACAGGATCAAACAATGGATAGTGAACACAATGAACAAGTAAACAGAAACAATAAATTCTTGACGTAAAATGACTTCTTACTTTCCAATGATTCGTGAAATAAAAATGTGTAAGGATTTTGCAATGCATTTTGAAGACTATGTTTAAATAAATAAAGATAAAGATTTACATTATACATTATATTCAATAAAAAAAAAGTTATACTGATCATGTTATTATTGTCCAATGTATGTTAAAAGTTATTTTGTTTCATAATGGTGATATATTTCTATGATTTAATGTATCTATGTAAGTGTTTGTAATTATTGGTAAAAAATATAGAAGACATATTTACTCATCGCTATTATTATCCACTTATTATTATCTCCTTATTACCTGTCAAGTATTAACCAACACACACCTGTCCTTAATTACAGTACCACACCTTACACACACACACACACACACACACACACACACACACACACACACACACACACACACACACACACAGTTAAGGAAAAAATGAAAACCAAATAAAACAATAAAAAGCAGGAGATAAAAGACAGGAGGAGAAGGAGGAGAAAGAGGAAGAGGAAGAGGAAGAGGAGGAGGAGGAGGAGGAGGAGGAGGAGGAGGGGGAGGGGGAGGGGGAGGAGGAGGAGGAGGAGGAGGAGGAGGAGGAGGAGGAGGAGGAGGAGGAGGAGGAGGAGGAGGAGGGGGAGGAGGAGGAGGACACATAGGACACATAGGAAGAACAAACAGCAACAGGCCTACTGGCCCTTACGAGGCTGTTTGTGATAAACTAGACTACACTATCTAATCTGGGGTGAAGGATACAGGATAGTAAGGGTGAGGGATTCTCCCACCAGCCACGACTGGCAGGAGAGGAAGGCCAACCATGCAATATAAGTAAAAATAAATAAATAAATGCGTGGAATTAGATTAGACTAGACTATTACTACTGTCACTAACACTACTTCCTTGCAAGCGATGTCAGGCCCCTAGCGACGTCCTTCCGAATCGAGATTTTGTAATTACTGTACATTAGAAGGAACTTGCTCAAAGTTTACTATGTTGACGAATAATGTTTTAGTTGCGGATTGGCTTCTAAATATTTGTCCAGTCTATTTTTGAATGTATTAATTGTTTTACTGTCGACGACATTGGCGAGCAGGGAGTTCCAAACGTTAACGATCCGATTGAAAAAGAAATGTTTGGCTTCGTTTGATGTGAATCTTTTACCAGTAATCTTAAAAGTATGACGTCTTCTTGTTATATTTGATCGATCAAAAGTAATGTAATCTTCTGCATTGATATTATCAAATCCTTTAATTATCTTGAACATTTCAATTAAATCTCCTCTCATCCTTCGTTTTTCGAGGCTGAATAAGTTTAATTCTTTAAGTCTTTCTTCATAAGGTTTATTTTTCAGCCTTGGAATCATTTTCGTTATTCTACGCTGGACTCTTTCCAGTTTGTCAATGTCCTTTCTGTAATATGGGGACCAGAACTGTACGCAATACTCAAGATGAGGTCGTACTAGTGAATTATGCAGTTTTAATATGACTTTATCTGATTTATTTTCGAAACTACGCCCAATAAAGCCGACCAATCTGTTAGCGGTTTTAACTACCTCTGAGCAATGCTGACTGGGTTTTAAATCGTTTGATATTGTGATTCCTAGATTTTTTTCCTTGTTCACTGCAGAAAGTAGTTTTCCATTCATTGAGTACTGAACGTGATCATTATTTCTTCCGATATGTAGTACCTTACGTTTATCAACGTTAAATTTCATTTGCCATTTATTGGCCCAAGACGTTAGTCGATCAAGATCTGATTGTAAGACTTCTCTGTCACTTGTCGAAGTTACTTTACTGGCAATTTTCGTATCGTCAGCGAATTTTGATATTTTGCATGAGATCCCATCATCTATGTCATTAACATATATCAGGAACAAAATAGGGCCAAGTACTGAACCCTGTGGTACGCCACTTTTTACGTTTAACCATTGAGAGGAGACACCGTTTAAGACTACTCTCTGTTTACGTTCAGAGAGCCAGTCCTGAAGCCAATTGTAGATGCTACCAGAGATACCGTGAGTCTTTAGTTTATTAAGCAATCGATGATGGGGAACTTTATCAAAGGCCTTTTGAAAATCCAGATGTATGATATCTACTGCTCTGCTTTCATCGTACGTGTCAAAAACATTGTGAAAGAAGTCTAATAAGTTAGTTAGACATGGAGGAGGAGGAGGAGGAGGAGGAGGAGGAGGAGGAGGAGGAGGAGGAGGAGGAGGAGGAGGAGGAGGAGAGGGGAGGGCGAGCAGGAAGGGGGAGGAGAGGGGAGGGGCAGCAGGAGGGGGGAGAGGGGATACAGTAATACTCCAGATTAGTTAAACCTTGCTGAGTTGGAGTTAGAAGGGCAACAATATCATCAGGTTGGAGTTAGAAGGACAACACAATCACCAGGTTGGAGTTAGAAGGGCAACAATATTACAAGGTTGGAGTTAGAACACCAACCCAAATCAAGATGGATTGATCGTTATCAGGTTGGAGTTAAGTCTACCTTCATATTCTCGCCATCGCTGTAAATCAAGCTCGCTATATCTGTAATTACAAATCATGAAGACTGAAGAGAAAATCATCATGACCAGCATTACCATGACTGGGGGTGAGTGTGAGGCCGTGAGCCTGGAGACCTACTTGTCCCAGCACCACGTCGTGCTGCACAAGCACGTGGAGGAGGAGGAGACTCCTAGGAAGGGCTGCTTCGGGTGGATGCGTTGCTGCGTCCCAAAACGGTTGAGAAGGTGGTGGAAAAGGCGGTCACGACGGCACCACAACACCGAGACTGTTTATGGCGCGCAGTGCCAGGCCGAGGATTCAGGTTCAGCCCCAGTCCAGCTGACCACGGCACAGGACGGCCAAACGGAGGGAGCCGAGGCTGTGCTTGAAGGCAGTAAGGGAACGAATGCTGATGTGCAACAAAACACTTGCACCGCCACTACGTCACGTTACACTGGGTTTACGTCTCCAGTCATCGTTGGTGTAGTATGGAAAAACAAATGTGCAGACAGTGAAGGTGAGAAACAAGATGCAGGAGTTGGTTTGCCATTGACAGAATGTGCATCAACGGCGGTAACAGAACACTTCCAAGACACACTTCACGCACCAACAAACAACAACAAAACAAACAAACGTCGCCGCCGCAACCGTAGGAGGAAACACAACAAGACTCAACAAGTGACGCTGAAATGTGTCACTGAAGAAGAGCAAACCATCGCTGCCGAAGTACCAACCGTTATTACAGAGGTATCAACCGTCATTACAGAGGTACCAACCGTCATTACAGAGGTACCAACCGTCATTACAGAGGTACCAACCGTCAATGCAGAGGCCGGCGCCTCACCCTTAATACAAATGAAGTCTGACACACGTGATCAAGGAACTAACCAGACAAAGGAAACCAACAAACGTCGGCGCCGCCACAGGAGGAAAAACAACAAGTGTAAAGAAGTAACGCTAAAACCTGTCACTGGTGAGGAGGCGCACCTTGGTGAAGAGGTTACGTCCGTTACTGTAGAGGACCTGCCCGTTACTGAACACATCCACTCCAGTACTGAAGCCCTGTCGTCTGTGTCTGAAGAGATCGCCACATCCATTACTGAAGAGGTGACGCCTGTGTCTGAGGAGGTCCTGTGTGCTATTGTAAGTGAAAATGTTGCATCAAGTGAAGAGGAAGTGTGTGAGTGTGACCAACACAAACTGACGATCGAGGAGGAGTCTGAACCATGTATACAAGACAGTATACCAGTTAAGAGTGAGTCCTACACATCCGATCAAGAGGCGGCCATAGTTAACACCAACACCAACAAAGATGTCGTTCAGGAAGAAATTGTTCCAATTGACGTACGAAAAAAGGTTATTAAATCAATGGTGAACAACGGAACAAACGATGATTCCCATTCTGATGACGACATTAACGTTACTGTTCCGTCCGTGGAGGCGCAGCGCAAGATTGGCAAGTCTGTGTTGTGCGTCGCTGACCTACGGGCGGCTTTTGAACAATGGCGGAACGTTCCTCAAGGACACGTCAACAACGAAAACCTTCACAAGACATACGAGGTGAGATCGGTCAACGAAGCAACAACCTTGCATTGCGATGGCCAAAAGAACAAGATGAACAAGTGTAAGAAGGTAATAAAGCGTCGCACACCTGTTAACACAACACACAACCAACACCAGGACTCTAAATCTGCAAACAATGAAGCCGACCATGACTCAGATTCTGATGACGACATCAACATTATTCTTCCGTCCATCGCAGAGCAACGCAAGTTTGCCGAAGGTGCGTCCCACATCGCCAACCTTCAGAAATTCCAGAAAGTGTTGGACAAGGTTGGTTTAGTTATGATGAAGAAGTACTACGTGCTCAACTACAGGGATGTGTGGGCACGGGCTGCCGGAGGACAGTACCAAGGTGTTGTAGGAAGAGGCGACACCCGCTGGAACTGGCGAGGAAGGGGACGGGGATGGAACAGAGGAAGGGGCTGGGAGAGGGGAACAGGAAGGGGACTGGAAATGCCTCCAGGAAATGGAATGTTCAGGGGAAGAGGAAGGGGACTGGAAATGCCTCCAGGAAATGGAATGTTCAGGGGAAGAGGAAGGGGATTGGAAATACCTCCACGACATGGAATGTTCAGGGGAAGAGGAAGGGGACTGGAAATGCCTCCAGGACATGGAATGTTCAGGGGAAGAGGAAGGGGACTGGAAATGTCTCCAGGGCATGGAATGTTCAGGGGAAGAGGAAGAGGACTGGAAATGTCCCGAGGAAATGGAATGTTCAGGGGAACAGGAAGGGGACTGGAAATGCCTCCAGGGCATGGAATGTTCAGGGGAAGAGGACTGGAAATGTCCCGAGGAAATGGAATGTTCAGGGGAACAGGAAGGGGACTGGAAATACCTCCAGGAAATGGAATGTTCAGGGGAAGAGGAAGAGGACTGGAAATGCCTCCAGGAAATGGAATGTTCAGGGGAAGAGGAAGGGGACTGGAAATGCCTCCAGGAAATGGAATGTTCAGGGGAAGAGGAAGAGGACTGGAAATGTATCGAGGACGTGGAACAGTAGCACAAGGAAGGGGGACTGGAATGGCAAGAGGGAAGGGATACGGATGAGGAAGATGGTGTGGATAGACAAGAGGACACTCACGACAAGGAACAGGATCAAACAATGGATAGTGAACACAATGAACAAGTAAACAGAAACAATAAATTCTTGACGTAAAATGACTTCTTACTTTCCAATGATTCGTGAAATAAAAATGTGTAAGGATTTTGCAATGCATTTTGAAGACTATGTTTAAATAAATAAAGATAAAGATTTACATTATACATTATATTCAATAAAAAAAAAGTTATACTGATCATGTTATTATTGTCCAATGTATGTTAAAAGTTATTTTGTTTCATAATGGTGATATATTTCTATGATTTAATGTATCTATGTAAGTGTTTGTAATTATTGGTAAAAAATATAGAAGACATATTTACTCATCGCTATTATTATCCACTTATTATTATCTCCTTATTACCTGTCAAGTATTAACCAACACACACCTGTCCTTAATTACAGTACCACACCTTACACACACACACACACACACACACACACACACACACACACACACACACACACACAGTTAAGGAAAAAATGAAAACCAAATAAAACAATAAAAAGCAGGAGATAAAAGACAGGAGGAGAAGGAGGAGAAAGAGGAAGAGGAAGAGGAGGAGGAGGAGGAGGAGGAGGAGGAGGGGGAGGGGGAGGAGGAGGAGGAGGAGGAGGAGGAGGAGGAGGAGGAGGAGGAGGAGGAGGAGGAGGAGGAGGAGGAGGAGGAGGAGGAGGGGGAGGAGGAGGAGGACACATAGGACACATAGGAAGAACAAACAGCAACAGGCCTACTGGCCCTTACGAGGCTGTTTGTGATAAACTAGACTACACTATCTAATCTGGGGTGAAGGATACAGGATAGTAAGGGTGAGGGATTCTCCCACCAGCCACGACTGGCAGGAGAGGAAGGCCAACCATGCAATATAAGTAAAAATAAATAAATAAATGCGTGGAATTAGATTAGACTAGACTATTACTACTGTCACTAACACTACTTCCTTGCAAGCGATGTCAGGCCCCTAGCGACGTCCTTCCGAATCGAGATTTTGTAATTACTGTACATTAGAAGGAACTTGCTCAAAGTTTACTATGTTGACGAATAATGTTTTAGTTGCGGATTGGCTTCTAAATATTTGTCCAGTCTATTTTTGAATGTATTAATTGTTTTACTGTCGACGACATTGGCGAGCAGGGAGTTCCAAACGTTAACGATCCGATTGAAAAAGAAATGTTTGGCTTCGTTTGATGTGAATCTTTTACCAGTAATCTTAACAGTATGACGTCTTCTTGTTATATTTGATCGATCAAAAGTAATGTAATCTTCTGCATTGATATTATCAAATCCTTTAATTATCTTGAACATTTCAATTAAATCTCCTCTCATCCTTCGTTTTTCGAGGCTGAATAAGTTTAATTCTTTAAGTCTTTCTTCATAAGGTTTATTTTTCAGCCTTGGAATCATTTTCGTTATTCTACGCTGGACTCTTTCCAGTTTATCAATGTCCTTTCTGTAATATGGGGACCAGAACTGTACGCAATACTCAAGATGAGGTCGTACTAGTGAATTATGCAGTTTTAATATGACTTTTTCTGATTTATTTTCGAAACTACGCCCAATAAAGCCGACCAATCTGTTAGCGGTTTTAACTACCTCTGAGCAATGCTGACTGGGTTTTAAATCGTTTGATATTGTGATTCCTAGATTTTTTTCCTTGTTCACTGCAGAAAGTAGTTTTCCATTCATTGAGTACTGAACGTGATCATTATTTCTTCCGATATGTAGTACCTTACGTTTATCAACGTTAAATTTCATTTGCCATTTATTGGCCCAAGACGTTAGTCGATCAAGATCTGATTGTAAGACTTTTCTGTCACTTGTCGAAGTTACTTTACTGGCAATTTTCGTATCGTCAGCGAATTTTGATATTTTGCATGAGATCCCATCATCTATGTCATTAACATATATCAGGAACAAAATAGGGCCAAGTACTGAACCCTGTGGTACGCCACTTTTTACGTTTAACCATTGAGAGGAGACACCGTTTAAGACTACTCTCTATTTACGTTCAGAGAGCCAGTCCTGAAGCCAATTGTAGATGCTACCAGAGATACCGTGAGTCTTTAGTTTATTAAGCAATCGTTGATGGGGAACTTTATCAAAGGCCTTTTGAAAATCCAGATGTATGATATCTACTGCTCTGCTTTCATCGTACGTGTCAAAAACATTGTGAAAGAAGTCTAATAAGTTAGTTAGACATGGAGGAGGAGGAGGAGGAGGAGGAGGAGGAGGAGGAGGAGGAGGAGGAGGAGGAGGAGGAGGAGGAGGAGAGGGGAGGGCGAGCAGGAAGGGGGAGGAGAGGGGAGGGGCAGCAGGAGGGGGGAGAGGGGATACAGTAATACTCCAGATTAGTTAAACCTTGCTGAGTTGGAGTTAGAAGGGCAACAATATCATCAGGTTGGAGTTAGAAGGACAACACAATCACCAGGTTGGAGTTAGAAGGGCAACAATATTACAAGGTTGGAGTTAGAACACCAACCCAAATCAAGATGGATTGATCGTTATCAGGTTGGAGTTAAGTCTACCTTCATATTCTCGCCATCGCTGTAAATCAAGCTCGCTATATCTGTAATTACAAATCATGAAGACTGAAGAGAAAATCATCATGACCAGCATTACCATGACTGGGGGTGAGTGTGAGGCCGTGAGCCTGGAGACCTACTTGTCCCAGCACCACGTCGTGCTGCACAAGCACGTGGAGGAGGAGGAGACTCCTAGGAAGGGCTGCTTCGGGTGGATGCGTTGCTGCGTCCCAAAACGGTTGAGAAGGTGGTGGAAAAGGCGGTCACGACGGCACCACAACACCGAGACTGTTTATGGCGCGCAGTGCCAGGCCGAGGATTCAGGTTCAGCCCCAGTCCAGCTGACCACGGCACAGGACGGCCAAACGGAGGGAGCCGAGGCTGTGCTTGAAGGCAGTAAGGGAACGAATGCTGATGTGCAACAAAACACTTGCACCGCCACTACGTCACGTTACACTGGGTTTACGTCTCCAGTCATCGTTGGTGTAGTATGGAAAAACAAATGTGCAGACAGTGAAGGTGAGAAACAAGATGCAGGAGTTGGTTTGCCATTGACAGAATGTGCATCAACGGCGGTAACAGAACACTTCCAAGACACACTTCACGCACCAACAAACAACAACAAAACAAACAAACGTCGCCGCCGCAACCGTAGGAGGAAACACAACAAGACTCAACAAGTGACGCTGAAATGTGTCACTGAAGAAGAGCAAACCATCGCTGCCGAAGTACCAACCGTTATTACAGAGGTATCAACCGTCATTACAGAGGTACCAACCGTCATTACAGAGGTACCAACCGTCATTACAGAGGTACCAACCGTCAATGCAGAGGCCGGCGCCTCACCCTTAATACAAATGAAGTCTGACACACGTGATCAAGGAACTAACCAGACAAAGGAAACCAACAAACGTCGGCGCCGCCACAGGAGGAAAAACAACAAGTGTAAAGAAGTAACGCTAAAACCTGTCACTGGTGAGGAGGCGCACCTTGGTGAAGAGGTTACGTCCGTTACTGTAGAGGACCTGCCCGTTACTGAACACATCCACTCCAGTACTGAAGCCCTGTCTTCTGTGTCTGAAGAGATCGCCACATCCATCACTGAAGAGGTGACGCCTGTGTCTGAGGAGGTCCTGTGTGCTATTGTAAGTGAAAATGTTGCATCAAGTGAAGAGGAAGTGTGTGAGTGTGACCAACACAAACTGACGATCGAGGAGGAGTCTGAACCATGTATACAAGACAGTATACCAGTTAAGAGTGAGTCCTACACATCCGATCAAGAGGCGGCCATAGTTAACACCAACACCAACAAAGATGTCGTTCAGGAAGAAATTGTTCCAATTGACGTACGAAAAAAGGTTATTAAATCAATGGTGAACAACGGAACAAACGATGATTCCCATTCTGATGACGACATTAACGTTACTGTTCCGTCCGTGGAGGCGCAGCGCAAGATTGGCAAGTCTGTGTTGTGCGTCGCTGACCTACGGGCGGCTTTTGAACAATGGCGGAACGTTCCTCAAGGACACGTCAACAACGAAAACCTTCACAAGACATACGAGGTGAGATCGGTCAACGAAGCAACAACCTTGCATTGCGATGGCCAAAAGAACAAGATGAACAAGTGTAAGAAGGTAATAAAGCGTCGCACACCTGTTAACACAACACACAACCAACACCAGGACTCTAAATCTGCAAACAATGAAGCCGACCATGACTCAGATTCTGATGACGACATCAACATTATTCTTCCGTCCATCGCAGAGCAACGCAAGTTTGCCGAAGGTGCGTCCCACATCGCCAACCTTCAGAAATTCCAGAAAGTGTTGGACAAGGTTGGTTTAGTTATGATGAAGAAGTACTACGTGCTCAACTACAGGGATGTGTGGGCACGGGCTGCCGGAGGACAGTACCAAGGTGTTGTAGGAAGAGGCGACACCCGCTGGAACTGGCGAGGAAGGGGACGGGGATGGAACAGAGGAAGGGGCTGGGAGAGGGGAACAGGAAGGGGACTGGAAATGCCTCCAGGAAATGGAATGTTCAGGGGAAGAGGAAGGGGACTGGAAATGCCTCCAGGAAATGGAATGTTCAGGGGAAGAGGAAGGGGATTGGAAATACCTCCACGACATGGAATGTTCAGGGGAAGAGGAAGGGGACTGGAAATGCCTCCAGGACATGGAATGTTCAGGGGAAGAGGAAGGGGACTGGAAATGTCTCCAGGGCATGGAATGTTCAGGGGAAGAGGAAGAGGACTGGAAATGTCCCGAGGAAATGGAATGTTCAGGGGAACAGGAAGGGGACTGGAAATGCCTCCAGGGCATGGAATGTTCAGGGGAAGAGGACTGGAAATGTCCCGAGGAAATGGAATGTTCAGGGGAACAGGAAGGGGACTGGAAATGCCTCCAGGGCATGGAATGTTCAGAGGAAGAGGACTGGAAATGTCCCGAGGAAATGGAATGTTCAGGGGAACAGGAAGGGGACTGGAAATACCTCCAGGAAATGGAATGTTCAGGGGAAGAGGAAGAGGACTGGAAATGCCTCCAGGAAATGGAATGTTCAGGGGAAGAGGAAGGGGACTGGAAATGCCTCCAGGAAATGGAATGTTCAGGGGAAGAGGAAGGGGACTGGAAATGTCCCGAGGACGTGGAACAGTAGCACGAGGAAGGGGGACTGGAATGGCAAGAGGGAAGGGATACGGATGAGGAAGATGGTGTGGATAGACAAGAGGACACTCACGACAAGGAACAGGATCAAACAATGGATAGTGAACACAATGAACAAGTAAACAGAAACAATAAATTCTTGACGTAAAATGACTTCTTACTTTCCAATGATTCGTGAAATAAAAATGTGTAAGGATTTTGCAATGCATTTTGAAGACTATGTTTAAATAAATAAAGATAAAGATTTACATTATACATTATATTCAATAAAAAAAAAGTTATACTGATCATGTTATTATTGTCCAATGTATGTTAAAAGTTATTTTGTTTCATAATGGTGATATATTTCTATGATTTAATGTATCTATGTAAGTGTTTGTAATTATTGGTAAAAAATATAGAAGACATATTTACTCATCGCTATTATTATCCACTTATTATTATCTCCTTATTACCTGTCAAGTATTAACCAACACACACCTGTCCTTAATTACAGTACCACACCTTACACACACACACACACACACACACACACACACACACACACACACACACACACACACACACACACACACACACAGTTAAGGAAAAAATGAAAACCAAATAAAACAATAAAAAGCAGGAGATAAAAGACAGGAGGAGAAGGAGGAGAAAGAGGAAGAGGAAGAGGAGGAGGAGGAGGAGGAGGAGGAGGAGGGGGAGGGGGAGGGGGAGGAGGAGGAGGAGGAGGAGGAGGAGGAGGAGGAGGAGGAGGAGGAGGAGGAGGAGGAGGAGGGGGAGGAGGAGGAGGACACATAGGACACATAGGAAGAACAAACAGCAACAGGCCTACTGGCCCTTACGAGGCTGTTTGTGATAAACTAGACTACACTATCTAATCTGGGGTGAAGGATACAGGATAGTAAGGGTGAGGGATTCTCCCACCAGCCACGACTGGCAGGAGAGGAAGGCCAACCATGCAATATAAGTAAAAATAAATAAATAAATGCGTGGAATTAGATTAGACTAGACTATTACTACTGTCACTAACACTACTTCCTTGCAAGCGATGTCAGGCCCCTAGCGACGTCCTTCCGAATCGAGATTTTGTAATTACTGTACATTAGAAGGAACTTGCTCAAAGTTTACTATGTTGACGAATAATGTTTTAGTTGCGGATTGGCTTCTAAATATTTGTCCAGTCTATTTTTGAATGTATTAATTGTTTTACTGTCGACGACATTGGCGAGCAGGGAGTTCCAAACGTTAACGATCCGATTGAAAAAGAAATGTTTGGCTTCGTTTGATGTGAATCTTTTACCAGTAATCTTAACAGTATGACGTCTTCTTGTTATATTTGATCGATCAAAAGTAATGTAATCTTCTGCATTGATATTATCAAATCCTTTAATTATCTTGAACATTTCAATTAAATCTCCTCTCATCCTTCGTTTTTCGAGGCTGAATAAGTTTAATTCTTTAAGTCTTTCTTCATAAGGTTTATTTTTCAGCCTTGGAATCATTTTCGTTATTCTACGCTGGACTCTTTCCAGTTTATCAATGTCCTTTCTGTAATATGGGGACCAGAACTGTACGCAATACTCAAGATGAGGTCGTACTAGTGAATTATGCAGTTTTAATATGACTTTTTCTGATTTATTTTCGAAACTACGCCCAATAAAGCCGACCAATCTGTTAGCGGTTTTAACTACCTCTGAGCAATGCTGACTGGGTTTTAAATCGTTTGATATTGTGATTCCTAGATTTTTTTCCTTGTTCACTGCAGAAAGTAGTTTTCCATTCATTGAGTACTGAACGTGATCATTATTTCTTCCGATATGTAGTACCTTACGTTTATCAACGTTAAATTTCATTTGCCATTTATTGGCCCAAGACGTTAGTCGATCAAGATCTGATTGTAAGACTTTTCTGTCACTTGTCGAAGTTACTTTACTGGCAATTTTCGTATCGTCAGCGAATTTTGATATTTTGCATGAGATCCCATCATCTATGTCATTAACATATATCAGGAACAAAATAGGGCCAAGTACTGAACCCTGTGGTACGCCACTTTTTACGTTTAACCATTGAGAGGAGACACCGTTTAAGACTACTCTCTATTTACGTTCAGAGAGCCAGTCCTGAAGCCAATTGTAGATGCTACCAGAGATACCGTGAGTCTTTAGTTTATTAAGCAATCGTTGATGGGGAACTTTATCAAAGGCCTTTTGAAAATCCAGATGTATGATATCTACTGCTCTGCTTTCATCGTACGTGTCAAAAACATTGTGAAAGAAGTCTAATAAGTTAGTTAGACATGGAGGAGGAGGAGGAGGAGGAGGAGGAGGAGGAGGAGGAGGAGGAGGAGGAGGAGGAGGAGGAGAGGGGAGGGCGAGCAGGAAGGGGGAGGAGAGGGGAGGGGCAGCAGGAGGGGGGAGAGGGGATACAGTAATACTCCAGATTAGTTAAACCTTGCTGAGTTGGAGTTAGAAGGGCAACAATATCATCAGGTTGGAGTTAGAAGGACAACACAATCACCAGGTTGGAGTTAGAAGGGCAACAATATTACAAGGTTGGAGTTAGAACACCAACCCAAATCAAGATGGATTGATCGTTATCAGGTTGGAGTTAAGTCTACCTTCATATTCTCGCCATCGCTGTAAATCAAGCTCGCTATATCTGTAATTACAAATCATGAAGACTGAAGAGAAAATCATCATGACCAGCATTACCATGACTGGGGGTGAGTGTGAGGCCGTGAGCCTGGAGACCTACTTGTCCCAGCACCACGTCGTGCTGCACAAGCACGTGGAGGAGGAGGAGACTCCTAGGAAGGGCTGCTTCGGGTGGATGCGTTGCTGCGTCCCAAAACGGTTGAGAAGGTGGTGGAAAAGGCGGTCACGACGGCACCACAACACCGAGACTGTTTATGGCGCGCAGTGCCAGGCCGAGGATTCAGGTTCAGCCCCAGTCCAGCTGACCACGGCACAGGACGGCCAAACGGAGGGAGCCGAGGCTGTGCTTGAAGGCAGTAAGGGAACGAATGCTGATGTGCAACAAAACACTTGCACCGCCACTACGTCACGTTACACTGGGTTTACGTCTCCAGTCATCGTTGGTGTAGTATGGAAAAACAAATGTGCAGACAGTGAAGGTGAGAAACAAGATGCAGGAGTTGGTTTGCCATTGACAGAATGTGCATCAACGGCGGTAACAGAACACTTCCAAGACACACTTCACGCACCAACAAACAACAACAAAACAAACAAACGTCGCCGCCGCAACCGTAGGAGGAAACACAACAAGACTCAACAAGTGACGCTGAAATGTGTCACTGAAGAAGAGCAAACCATCGCTGCCGAAGTACCAACCGTTATTACAGAGGTATCAACCGTCATTACAGAGGTACCAACCGTCATTACAGAGGTACCAACCGTCATTACAGAGGTACCAACCGTCAATGCAGAGGCCGGCGCCTCACCCTTAATACAAATGAAGTCTGACACACGTGATCAAGGAACTAACCAGACAAAGGAAACCAACAAACGTCGGCGCCGCCACAGGAGGAAAAACAACAAGTGTAAAGAAGTAACGCTAAAACCTGTCACTGGTGAGGAGGCGCACCTTGGTGAAGAGGTTACGTCCGTTACTGTAGAGGACCTGCCCGTTACTGAACACATCCACTCCAGTACTGAAGCCCTGTCGTCTGTGTCTGAAGAGATCGCCACATCTATCACTGAAGAGGTGACGCCTGTGTCTGAGGAGGTCCTGTGTGCTATTGTAAGTGAAAATGTTGCATCAAGTGAAGAGGAAGTGTGTGAGTGTGACCAACACAAACTGACGATCGAGGAGGAGTCTGAACCATGTATACAAGACAGTATACCAGTTAAGAGTGAGTCCTACACATCCGATCAAGAGGCGGCCATAGTTAACACCAACACCAACAAAGATGTCGTTCAGGAAGAAATTGTTCCAATTGACGTACGAAAAAAGGTTATTAAATCAATGGTGAACAACGGAACAAACGATGATTCCCATTCTGATGACGACATTAACGTTACTGTTCCGTCCGTGGAGGCGCAGCGCAAGATTGGCAAGTCTGTGTTGTGCGTCGCTGACCTACGGGCGGCTTTTGAACAATGGCGGAACGTTCCTCAAGGACACGTCAACAACGAAAACCTTCACAAGACATACGAGGTGAGATCGGTCAACGAAGCAACAACCTTGCATTGCGATGGCCAAAAGAACAAGATGAACAAGTGTAAGAAGGTAATAAAGCGTCGCACACCTGTTAACACAACACACAACCAACACCAGGACTCTAAATCTGCAAACAATGAAGCCGACCATGACTCAGATTCTGATGACGACATCAACATTATTCTTCCGTCCATCGCAGAGCAACGCAAGTTTGCCGAAGGTGCGTCCCACATCGCCAACCTTCAGAAATTCCAGAAAGTGTTGGACAAGGTTGGTTTAGTTATGATGAAGAAGTACTACGTGCTCAACTACAGGGATGTGTGGGCACGGGCTGCCGGAGGACAGTACCAAGGTGTTGTAGGAAGAGGCGACACCCGCTGGAACTGGCGAGGAAGGGGACGGGGATGGAACAGAGGAAGGGGCTGGGAGAGGGGAACAGGAAGGGGACTGGAAATGCCTCCAGGAAATGGAATGTTCAGGGGAAGAGGAAGGGGACTGGAAATGCCTCCAGGAAATGGAATGTTCAGGGGAAGAGGAAGGGGATTGGAAATACCTCCACGACATGGAATGTTCAGGGGAAGAGGAAGGGGACTGGAAATGCCTCCAGGACATGGAATGTTCAGGGGAAGAGGAAGGGGACTGGAAATGTCTCCAGGGCATGGAATGTTCAGGGGAAGAGGAAGAGGACTGGAAATGTCCCGAGGAAATGGAATGTTCAGGGGAACAGGAAGGGGACTGGAAATGCCTCCAGGGCATGGAATGTTCAGGGGAAGAGGACTGGAAATGTCCCGAGGAAATGGAATGTTCAGGGGAACAGGAAGGGGACTGGAAATACCTCCAGGAAATGGAATGTTCAGGGGAAGAGGAAGAGGACTGGAAATGCCTCCAGGAAATGGAATGTTCAGGGGAAGAGGAAGGGGACTGGAAATGCCTCCAGGAAATGGAATGTTCAGGGGAAGAGGAAGAGGACTGGAAATGTCCCGAGGACGTGGAACAGTAGCACGAGGAAGGGGGACTGGAATGGCAAGAGGGAAGGGATACGGATGAGGAAGATGGTGTGGATAGACAAGAGGACACTCACGACAAGGAACAGGATCAAACAATGGATAGTGAACACAATGAACAAGTAAACAGAAACAATAAATTCTTGACGTAAAATGACTTCTTACTTTCCAATGATTCGTGAAATAAAAATGTGTAAGGATTTTGCAATGCATTTTGAAGACTATGTTTAAATAAATAAAGATAAAGATTTACATTATACATTATATTCAATAAAAAAAAAGTTATACTGATCATGTTATTATTGTCCAATGTATGTTAAAAGTTATTTTGTTTCATAATGGTGATATATTTCTATGATTTAATGTATCTATGTAAGTGTTTGTAATTATTGGTAAAAAATATAGAAGACATATTTACTCATCGCTATTATTATCCACTTATTATTATCTCCTTATTACCTGTCAAGTATTAACCAACACACACCTGTCCTTAATTACAGTACCACACCTTACACACACACACACACACACACACACACACACACACACACACACACACACACACACACACACACACAGTTAAGGAAAAAATGAAAACCAAATAAAACAATAAAAAGCAGGAGATAAAAGACAGGAGGAGAAGGAGGAGAAAGAGGAAGAGGAAGAGGAGGAGGAGGAGGAGGAGGAGGAGGAGGAGGAGGAGGGGGAGGGGGAGGAGGAGGAGGAGGAGGAGGAGGAGGAGGAGGAGGAGGAGGAGGAGGAGGAGGAGGAGGAGGAGGAGGAGGGGGAGGAGGAGGAGGAGGACACATAGGACACATAGGAAGAACAAACAGCAACAGGCCTACTGGCCCTTACGAGGCTGTTTGTGATAAACTAGACTACACTATCTAATCTGGGGTGAAGGATACAGGATAGTAAGGGTGAGGGATTCTCCCACCAGCCACGACTGGCAGGAGAGGAAGGCCAACCATGCAATATAAGTAAAAATAAATAAATAAATGCGTGGAATTAGATTAGACTAGACTATTACTACTGTCACTAACACTACTTCCTTGCAAGCGATGTCAGGCCCCTAGCGACGTCCTTCCGAATCGAGATTTTGTAATTACTGTACATTAGAAGGAACTTGCTCAAAGTTTACTATGTTGACGAATAATGTTTTAGTTGCGGATTGGCTTCTAAATATTTGTCCAGTCTATTTTTGAATGTATTAATTGTTTTACTGTCGACGACATTGGCGAGCAGGGAGTTCCAAACGTTAACGATCCGATTGAAAAAGAAATGTTTGGCTTCGTTTGATGTGAATCTTTTACCAGTAATCTTAAAAGTATGACGTCTTCTTGTTATATTTGATCGATCAAAAGTAATGTAATCTTCTGCATTGATATTATCAAATCCTTTAATTATCTTGAACATTTCAATTAAATCTCCTCTCATCCTTCGTTTTTCGAGGCTGAATAAGTTTAATTCTTTAAGTCTTTCTTCATAAGGTTTATTTTTCAGCCTTGGAATCATTTTCGTTATTCTACGCTGGACTCTTTCCAGTTTGTCAATGTCCTTTCTGTAATATGGGGACCAGAACTGTACGCAATACTCAAGATGAGGTCGTACTAGTGAATTATGCAGTTCTAATATGACTTTTTCTGATTTATTTTCGAAACTACGCCCAATAAAGCCGACCAATCTGTTAGCGGTTTTAACTACCTCTGAGCAATGCTGACTGGGTTTTAAATCGTTTGATATTGTGATTCCTAGATTTTTTTCCTTGTTCACTGCAGAAAGTAGTTTTCCATTCATTGAGTACTGAACGTGATCATTATTTCTTCCGATATGTAGTACCTTACGTTTATCAACGTTAAATTTCATTTGCCATTTATTGGCCCAAGACGTTAGTCGATCAAGATCTGATTGTAAGACTTCTCTGTCACTTGTCGAAGTTACTTTACTGGCAATTTTCGTATCGTCAGCGAATTTTGATATTTTGCATGAGATCCCATCATCTATGTCATTAACATATATCAGGAACAAAATAGGGCCAAGTACTGAACCCTGTGGTACGCCACTTTTTACGTTTAACCATTGAGAGGAGACACCGTTTAAGACTACTCTCTGTTTACGTTCAGAGAGCCAGTCCTGAAGCCAATTGTAGATGCTACCAGAGATACCGTGAGTCTTTAGTTTATTAAGCAATCGTTGATGGGGAACTTTATCAAAGGCCTTTTGAAAATCCAGATGTATGATATCTACTGCTCTGCTTTCATCGTACGTGTCAAAAACATTGTGAAAGAAGTCTAATAAGTTAGTTAGACATGGAGGAGGAGGAGGAGGAGGAGGAGGAGGAGGAGGAGGAGGAGGAGGAGGAGGAGGAGGAGGAGGAGGAGGAGGAGGAGGAGGAGGAGGAGGAGGAGGAGAGGGGAGGGCGAGCAGGAAGGGGGAGGAGAGGGGAGGGGCAGCAGGAGGGGGGAGAGGGGATACAGTAATACTCCAGATTAGTTAAACCTTGCTGAGTTGGAGTTAGAAGGGCAACAATATCATCAGGTTGGAGTTAGAAGGGCAACACAATCACCAGGTTGGAGTTAGAAGGACAACACAATCACAAGGTTGGAGTTAGAACACCAACCCAAATCAAGATGGATTGATCGTTATCAGGTTGGAGTTAAGTCTACCTTCATATTCTCGCCATCGCTGTAAATCAAGCTCGCTATATCTGTAATTACAAATCATGAAGACTGAAGAGAAAATCATCATGACCAGCATTACCATGACTGGGGGTGAGTGTGATGCCGTGAGCCTGGAGACCTACTTGTCCCAGCACCACGTCGTGCTGCACAAGCACGTGGAGGAGGAGGAGACTCCTAGGAAGGGCTGCTTCGGGTGGATGCGTTGCTGCGTCCCTAAACGGTTGAGAAGGTGGTGGAAAAGGCGGTCACGACGGCACCACAACACCGAGACTGTTTATGGCGCGCAGTGCCAGGCCGAGGATTCAGGTTCAGCCCCAGTCCAGCTGACCACGGCACAGGACGGCCAAACGGAGGGAGCCGAGGCTGTGCTTGAAGGCAGTAAGGGAACGAATGCTGATGTGCAACAAAACACTTGCACCGCCACTACGTCACGTTACACTGGGTTTACGTCTCCAGTCATCGTTGGTGTAGTATGGAAAAACAAATGTGCAGACAGTGAAGGTGAGAAACAAGATGCAGGAGTTGGTTTGCCATTGACAGAATGTGCATCAACGGCGGTAACAGAACACTTCCAAGACACACTTCACGCACCAACAAACAACAACAAAACAAACAAACGTCGCCGCCGCAACCGTAGGAGGAAACACAACAAGATTCAACAAGTGACGCTGAAATGTGTCACTGAAGAAGAGCAAACCATCGCTGCCGAAGTACCAACCGTTATTACAGAGGTATCAACCGTCATTACAGAGATACCAACCGTCATTACAGAGGTACCAACCGTCATTACAGAGGTACCAACCGTCAATGCAGAGGCCGGCGCCTCACCCTTAATACAAATGAAGTCTGACACACGTGATCAAGGAACTAACCAGACAAAGGAAACCAACAAACGTCGGCGCCGCCACAGGAGGAAAAACAACAAGTGTAAAGAAGTAACGCTAAAACCTGTCACTGGTGAGGAGGCGCACCTTGGTGAAGAGGTTACGTCCGTTACTGTAGAGGACCTGCCCGTTACTGAACACATCCACTCCAGTACTGAAGCCCTGTCGTCTGTGTCTGAAGAGATCGCCACATCCATTACTGAAGAGGTGACGCCTGTGTCTGAGGAGGTCCTGTATGCTATTGTAAGTGAAAATGTTGCATCAAGTGAAGAGGAAGTGTGTGAGTGTGACCAACACAAACTGACGATCGAGGAGGAGTCTGAACCATGTATACAAGACAGTATACCAGTTAAGAGTGAGTCCTACACATCCGATCAAGAGGCGGCCATAGTTAACACCAACACCAACAAAGATGTCGTTCAGGAAGAAATTGTTCCAATTGACGTACGAAAAAAGGTTATTAAATCAATGAAGAACAACGGAACAAACGATGATTCCCATTCTGATGACGACATTAACGTTACTGTTCCGTCCGTGGAGGCGCAGCGCAAGATTGGCAAGTCTGTGTTGTGCGTCGCTGACCTACGGGCGGCTTTTGAACAATGGCGGAACGTTCCTCAAGGACACGTCAACAACGAAAACCTTCACAAGACATACGAGGTGAGATCGGTCAACGAAGCAACAACCTTGCATTGCGATGGCCAAAAGAACAAGATGAACAAGTGTAAGAAGGTAATAAAGCGTCGCACACCTGTTAACACAACACACAACCAACACCAGGACTCTAAATCTGCAAACAATGAAGCCGACCATGACTCAGATTCTGATGACGACATCAACATTATTCTTCCATCCATCGCAGAGCAACGCAAGTTTGCCGAAGGTGCGTCCCACATCGCCAACCTTCAGAAATTCCAGAAAGTGTTGGACAAGGTTGGTTTAGTTATGATGAAGAAGTACTACGTGCTCAACTACAGGGATGTGTGGGCACGGGCTGCCGGAGGACAGTACCAAGGTGTTGTAGGAAGAGGCGACACCCGCTGGAACTGGCGAGGAAGGGGACGGGGATGGAACAGAGGAAGGGGCTGGGAGAGGGGAACAGGAAGGGGACTGGAAATGCCTCCAGGAAATGGAATGTTCAGGGGAAGAGGAAGGGGACTGGAAATGCCTCCAGGAAATGGAATGTTCAGGGGAAGAGGAAGGGGATTGGAA
>JAXIVD010005300.1:0-30030 GCA_036785275.1 Cancer borealis | reverse complement strand
GCTGTATGCTGCTCCGTGCAACGCTCCACGCCCACACCTTGAGGCCTAGGAGGTGGCGCGCCCTTGAGTATTCAGTTAAGCTCTGAGGTATTGTTTTAGGCAGCGGGAGACCGTGTAGATGTGCTAGAGTTATAGGGTGAGAAGAAGGTGAGGGGGGGAAGGGTAGGTAGTGAGGAGTGCTATGGGGTCGTGGTGGTGATGGTGGTGTTTGTTAAGTGGGTTAAGGGAAGGGTGGAGTACCGCGCGTCGGCCCGCCCGCCTGCCTGCCCGCTGCGCCACCTGCCTCCAGTCAGTTGCCGCTCCAACGAAATACTTTTGTTCCAGCTCCTCCAGCTTCCTCCCTCTCCCTCTACCGTCACTTCCTCTTCCTGGCGGCGGGGGATCACATCAGGACAGACAGGGCGAGGGGAAAGCGCCGCGAGATAGATAAGAGGCCTTGGTTTTAGGGGCGGCTGAGGATATCCAGCAACCGCGCATCCTGGACGGGCATTGTTGCATACGAGTCACGAGCCCAACCAAGGCACACCCCTCGCCCCCGTCCGGCCCGCCCTCACACCCCACTCACACCACCGCCCTCTTCGTCCACCGCCGCCCGTGCCACCACCAACACCAGCGATTCACCAATACTTTTGTCCCAACTTTCACTCTCGCCCTTACGTAGCTGTCACACCCTCCCCACACACCCGTCACAACACGCTGCCAAAATTACTTAGTGCCTCAGGTATGAAGTGCCGCTAGTCGTCTGGGCACCACATGTCCCTCAGTGCGCCAACATTCATGCCAGAACCTCGTCAGCAGCATCACCAAGCGACAGAGACTAATATCAGTATCTCTCCCGGCCGCCCACACCCAATGACCATGGAGAAAGGGGTGTAGGCGGACCAGAAAGACGCACCCATCCCTCATACACCAAGTTAGCGGCTCAGGACGGCAATGTGCAGCCAGCATACAAGGATGAAAACAAAAGGCTATTATAGGGCAGTACTCTCACATCATTTATACACTCTGACCAGCGTATTGAGTTGTGTATCAGGGGAAGGATGGCTGCAGTAGCCTTTGTGAGCAATACGTGAAATAACAATGGCGTATTATGTTTCGTATACAAATGTTAACAACAGATATCCGAAATATCATTCAGAAAAGGACATTTGGTGTGACCTTCATCCTAACTATGATAGCAATGAATCCTTCGTATGTCGATGCTCCCGCCGTTATACCCGTTGACTTTTGGACCGAAAGATCGTAACATTTAACTGACACGTCCCACCTTCGCGTTTAGCACACCTTGACTCCCTCGTAATTGCAGGGTCACACGCACCTGCTGGACCACCTCGTTAGTTCGGGGGGCTGTTAAGCACGTGTGGGCGGGGCGGGGCGGGGCGGGGTGAGGCGGGGCGAGTGTGGTGCTGGTCACACTAGCTTTACTTTCACTTGAATAACGAGGATGATGTGGCAGTGTTACCTGTCCCCGGAAGTTAAACAGGTGTGGCTTTTCCTGTCAAGCCGATTCCATGAGCGATAGCGAGAGAGAAAGAGAGAGAGAAAGAGAGAGAGAGAGAGAGAGAGAGAGAGAGAGAGAGAGAGAGAGAGAGAGAGAGAGAGAGAGAGAGAGAGAGAGAGAGAGAGAGAGAGAGAGAGAGGATCGTTTTCCATATCATTTTGTAAAGCGAAAACGCCAAAGTGAGGACAAAAGAGAGTCGTGTTTGCTGGGGTAAAGTGGTTGTTGTGTGTTTGTCCTGAAATGTAGCAAGAGACTTGAGCAAAGTGTTCTCTGGTGTGAGGACACAACTTTATTGTCGTTTAGATAAATTCTCGGCATTCAACTCTTACGACCCAGATGTTAACAGTGTCATTGTCTGGTCCAAAAGTGTCTGACGCTGGCCGTTAAACTTTTTGCTTAATTAAAAGTTGAGTTAATGTGTTGGCAGATGCTCCTCCTTCTCCCCCCAACCTTCACTGCCTCCCTCCATACCCCCTTGCACTCCACCCCGCATCTCTCTCTTCTTCTTTTTTCTCTCTCACGTTTCAGGCAAACACTGCCTCACCACTGAGAGACTTTACCACCATAACGAAGCATGACGTTACCGCCTCGTAACCCTCACAACACACCCTCAATTTGCTCACTCCGCCTCTCTTCTTGTCTCCTTCGCCTGATTGCCAATTCTTCAGATCAAGAAAAAGAAACTGAATCTCCTTTCGAGTATGCAAAACAATACTGAACACGCTTTCTTTATAGCCTAGAGTTATAGTAAGATTATAGTTTCACTCATCACATTGAACATGAAAATACGTAAGGTAGACTCGTAAGAACTCAAAAAGAAAATGCTTAGCCATATAATTGACAAAATACGACAATAGTGTTCTGATATTAGAGCGATATGAGGAAAATGGACACTAAACGCTTGAAATAGGAGACAGCAAGGCAGGCAAGGCAGCACACAGGCATTTAGAGAGTCCAGGGAAGAGGAAGGCGGAGAGCGGGAACAAGGCAAGCCAGGCAGACACTCACCTGCCAGGCTGCTTCACTGCGAAGGAGCGAACCCTCAGCGGGAGGCAGCCCTTGGTGGTAACTGAATCAGTCCAGCCGAAAGTGGCGCAGTGGAGCAGACAGCCAGCCAGCCCCTCCACTTCGGCAACTCTCTCCTTCCCCTCACTCTCACTCAGGAAGGAGCCAACTTGATGACTTACCTTCCTGGAACTCAAAATAGAACAGAAACAAGGAATAAAAAAAACACAAGAAACCATTCGTTACCTTCGATTTTTTTCTATACAAAACACAACTTTGAGGCTCCAGGAAGACAAGGTGAATGCAAAAAGGAGGGTAAAGTGGCGGTAGATGCAGCAAGACTAGTGGAGGGAAGATGGAGTGCGTAAGGAAAGGAAGGAGGTGAGAACCCCCAAACCTGTTGATGCTAATTAGAACGCGGGGAAATTATTGGTGCGGTAAGACGTTATTTATTCCCTTAAGTTCTTCAGGTACGTAAGTCAGCACCTCATTTACCATAACCCATGATCACCCCTTCACCCTGTTAGCATACAAAGACTCGTATCGCCAAAATAAGAGTGAAAAAATAAATGTTACGTCCCAGAGGAGTAAGTCTGGGGCGAGCCATGAAAACTCCTCCCAATTAGAGGCTAACAGAGGGCTGGACGGGAGGGTAACAATCAATTAACACTGTGCCACACCCAACCCAACCAGACCTGTTCCCCTTGTACTCGACTCCCTCCCCTCACCCTCCCCTCAGTGTCCTCCTCCTCCTCCAAACTCCCTTGCTTATTTTTTTTTCTCTTTCTCTCTCTCCCACTCTGTTTCTTTCCTCCTTTAATAGTTTTCTTTTCTCAATTTCTTTCTTTCATTTAGTTTCCCCTTCCTTGCCCTTTCATCATCGCCATTTCCTAACTTCTATTATTTTCCTGCAACACGCAATTGTTCACAAACATAATTATTATCCACCCTTTGCTTCATCATTACCTCCATTAACTTACCCTCTTTCCTTCCCTACACTCATCTTTCATCTCCTTTCCTCTCCTAATTTCCAGTCTCTCTCCTTTCCCTCTTCCTCCTCGCTTTTCCCCTCCATCCTCTGTTTCCTCCCTTCCCATTTCCCAGTTCTTTCGTCTCTTTATTCTCATTTTTCCAACTTTATTGTTCCTACTTTGCTCTCAGCCTTTTCCGCTTACCTCTCTGTAACTCTCTCTCTCTCTCTCTCTCTCTCTCTCCTCTCTCTCTCTCTCTCTCTCTCTCTCTCTCTCTCTCTCTCTCTCTCTCTCTCTCTCTCTCTCTCTCTCTCTCTCTCTCTCTCTCTCTCTCTCTCTCTCTCTCTTTTTTTTCTTCTCTCTCTCCCCTTTCTCTCTCCATTCCCACCCTTTCCAGCTTCCCCATCACTGGTTGGTCCCTTTCCCCTCACCCTTCACTCTACCTGGAAGAGAGAACACAATCTAAACAGTTAACTCTTTTTTTTCCCCTCCCTTACTGCCCTTTATTTTTCCTGAACCAATTCCTGTCATTACTTATTCACCCTTTCCCCTTTCCTCCTTCCCCTTTTTGATGCCGTCGTAACCCCTATGTACCATTTTGCTATCTTACATTTCCTCATTGTCACATCCTCTATTTTCTCCGTCTGTACTTCGTCCCAGCCTCCCTTTACCCCTTTGATTGCCCACTGGGGAGGACATGATCACAATGGTCACCACAGATTGTTGTTAATGGCTGTGAGACACGTGCAAACTGCTTGATGCGGATGACGGTAATTCTATCCTCAACGTATAGTGTCAAGGGAAGGAAAAACATCCATTGTGAACGATAGAAAAATTAAGAAAGAATTTATGTTTTGTTTTTTAGTGATCCTGCCAAGAGGTGGTAAAGATCCGTGGATGGGTTAAGTAATATTTTTTGTGTGTCTGAAAGGGCTTTAGTAAATTTTCGTTTTAATTTTTTATTTTTTGTTTGCCTTAAGGAAGTTTTCATCGTTAAGTCCCTCTGTTTCCGTCGCTTCCGGGTCAAGGCAGAATGAAGTCTTAAAATGTTGAGGATATTTTGATCTTCCCTTTAAATAAAGTTGTTTTTATCAGGAAAATAAGACAAGGAAGACCTCATTACAATTTCTCAATAGTATAATAAAAGATCATTATTTGTAGGTACAGAATAAATATTTTTTTATGCGAAATATAATATATTGTAAGTCAAAAAGATGGAACAAACTAGATACATGCAAACATAAGAAATACAACTCCAGAAATACAGAGACAGTGAGACAAGTAGCTGGACAGGTATATACTTACACTCACACAGGTACAAGTTTAAATTTTCAAAGATCAGTGAAGCAATACAGTAAACTATTGATCTAAGGAGAAAACCCAGCAGGGAACGATGTAATTGACCGTCCCTTCAGCACAAATCACAGACATTAGTACACGTCGCCGGTGGACACACAGCCTGGTCCATAAACACACCCTTTAGGCCCCTACATGAGGACGGAAAGGTCGTGCTGGAGCGTCGGCAGAAACTCAAGGAAGGTACCAATGATCTGCCATCAATCCCACTCACCCTCTCATTCTTAAGGCATTAATTCAATTCGAGGGTGAAATAAAACCCATAACCCATAGCCTAGTCAACTCATTTTTTTTCCACTTCTAGTCTAGTCTTCAATTTTATGAGTGGCGTGAGATTAGGCATGATGCGCACAAGGTGGACTTAGTAGTAGCCAGGTAATGAGACAAGGTGTTCGTGCCCCATCCATCACGTTACACCTATGATACGAATGTCCCACAATGCAATAGCGGTGGTTACTTTACATTCGTTCTCACCCCAACCGAAGTTACAATCTACCAATCTAAGGTGCCTTCAGAATCTCTCTCAAAGTATAATCACTTGTTGCCAATCACAAGGATCACATTTCACGTGTTCATAAAAATTCACTCGTAACTTTAACGAGAAAAGAATCAAAATGGTAAATGAATATGAAAATAGATATATTGAAGGAAAAAAATGGAGATTTGTACGTTGATAAAAGGAATGGAGATGAAAAGGCCAGTGAATTGGTGAACGGTATAAAAGAAGTAACCAACTAAAACACGCCAGTACGCTGTAATAGATAGGAGTGAGCAGCGTTAAAAATGAATAGACACTGAGCGAGCACAGGCCATCACGGCATGGTCACAGGAACGTAAAAGGGCTACATAAGTGACAATCAACACATATTTACATCTTCAACTTGAAAAACGTAGATGTGTGACTGTGTAGAAGGTACTTGACATGTGAAGGTGAGGTGATAGGCAACAGGGGCGGACAGAAGCTCAACTGTACCTGGTATTCCTCACAGGTAGGGACGAGAGAGAGAGAGAGAGAGAGAGAGAGAGAGAGAGAGAGAGAGAGAGAGAGAGAGAGAGAGAGAGAAAGAGAGAGAGAGAGAGAGAGAGAGAGAGAGAGAGAGAGAGAGAGAGAGAGAGAGAGAGAGAGAGAGAGAGAGAGAGAAGTGTTGAGCTTATCTTAAACTAGTCTTTATGATGCCTTGTCGTATGGTTCCTATTTCTTGTATTCACTCATCGGGTGTATTCATCGACGCTGCAAGTCTTATACAACTTAACCTTCGAGAAAGTCACGCCACATCATGCTAGGTCCAGCCTGGAATGTGCTGTTCGAACTAGTCTTGGGGAAGATCAATGTGTATATCAAGTTGCAATTGGTGTGTGAGCTGGTGACTGTGTGGAGTCGCGGCCTCTGTAACTGTCAGGCAGGAGACAAGCAATGGGTGGGTGGGAGAACATGTCAAGTTTGGTGATAAGCATAGACGTGCGTGTGTTATTAGGATGGTGACTGACTGACTGCTTTGTCTGTGTGGCAATATACTGTGCTAGGTCGTATTTCTGATTTTCTAATTAATCTAAAGTAATATTTGTTGTCAATTAATTAGCATATAAGTTTTTTAACCTTTTAAAGTAAAATTCAACAAGATTAGATACAGAGAACAAATAGACCAGGTTATTCAATGCTGGCTTAAGATTTTCTCAAATCCGTGAGTGGTAAAGACAGCGGAAGGAATCAAATGGCATCCTCTGTGGGTCAGAAAGGACTGTGGCTCCTCATTATCCTGTCAAGACGTTCATTAAAGATCCAACTAATAGTAGGTCATACGAGGGAAAGTTTTTCTCTTGACGTGAATCTGATATTTTATTCACTTTTCTATCGACACATCACATTTCTATAATCAATGTATTTAGCAGCAAGTGTACGTCACCTTCTTCAACGTGACTGGCTACCCACTATGTTAAATTGTTTAAAAAAAACTCGGCCACTGAGTGTAAATATCTAATGAATTAAGTTTATGTAACACACTCAGAAATTGCGTACATTGTAGTCCTTGCTAAAAGACATGTGTGAGGCTGGAAGGGGTAGGAAAGGGTGGGGCAGGGAGAGGAGGGGACGAGATCGGGTAGAGAGGAGGAAGAAAGGGAGAAATGGTCACTATAAAGGATCAAGGAATTTCTTACGCTATGACACACAAAGGTGGCTTATGATAACAAATAATACGTGGAATGATAAGGAGGTGCGTAGGCAGGAAGGGAGGGAAGGGCGGGAAGTATTTATTTGCTATTGTTTAGTGACAAAACTGGTGGTAGTCGTGGTGGTGGTGGTGGTATCAGAATGTCATCTATGCCATGGAAGTGATCATATTGCATTACTCCTTTTTACTTATTGCTTATCACACACACACACACACACACACACACACACACACACACACACACACACACACACACACACACACACACACACACACACACACACACACACACACACACGAGAGTAGTGTAACTATGATGGAATCGCAGGAATGTTCTTGGCAGTATGGCGGGGCAAGAGACGATAAGGCGAGGCGTTAGTTTATTTCTGCGTCGACCTGGTGGGAGTGAGTCAGGGTGATGTTTAGCATGGGCGTTGACCAGGCCTTTTGACGTCTAACGCTCACCCGCATTCTCTCTTTCTCTCTCTCTCTCTCTCTCTCTCTCTCTCTCTCTCTCTCTCTCTCTCTCTCTCTCTCTCTCTCTCTCTCTCTCTCTCTCTCTCTCTCTCTCATACACATACACACACACACACACACACACACACACACACACACACACACACACACACACACACACACACACACACACACACACACACACACACAATAACACAGTGGAGGACAAGGTTCATAGTGACTCGGCTCGCTTCTCCAGGTGATGATTGTCGCGGATAAGGAGAAAGAAAGAAAGGAGGAGGAGGAGGAGGAGGAGGAGGAGGAGGAGGAGGAGGAGGAGGAGGAGGAGGAGGAGGAGGAGAGAACGGGTGATGGGATGGAATAGCAGAGGGAGTTAAGGGGTCTCCACACTCCGCTGGGGAATGTGGATTGGGTGGGTGTGGGGGCGGCTGGCTTGGTGTTGCTGGTGAGGGATGATGGTGTCAAGTCGCTCCGAGACCTTGAGGATCGTTCATCTTTCTTTTCGAGGCGAGTGGAACCAGATCAAGTCACCTTTCACCTTTCCTTTAGTTTCCTTCTAAGGCTTTGTGTTGGACTTGAGGGCGTGGTCGAAGGAGAACCAGTTGCAAGTATGATGGCAAGGTGGCGTGGAGGGGAGGTGAAGCGCTTGTCTGGTTTAGAATCAGAATCACACCAAGAGATAAAAGTGTCAGCGTCACCAGCAGGACATGGATCTTTGAGGCGTACCTGGAGGCGTACACCACCCTAGTCTTTGTTCAGTTTTCCTCCGTCTTTGCTGGTGTCCGCCTTGGTCTTAGCGAGGCGGCAGGGGTCACTCTGTGTCAGGCTGGCCGCTAGGATTTAGATAAGGAGTAATCTAATGTTTTCAGACCTAGACCTAAATTTACATAAGAATAGATGAAGGAAAGAATGTGAATCTTCTCTCGCCAGTCACGGGAAGGAGGCTTGAGCGCCGCCAAGATGAGGATAACAACAAAGACGAACATTTTAAGAAATTTCATGTAAAAACAGAAGAAAATCGTCGCTTTAAAACATTTTTACTCAGCTGTAATTTTGCCATTGTTCGTATCTCATAACAGATTCTGTTTATGCTGAGAAAATTCTCGTGTACTCATGCAATAACTCTGCCTTGAAATTTTGCGGCAACGGTAAAGAATAATCCTTAATTTCATGTGTAAATCTTGACGCATGAGACGAGGTTTGTTCACGGCGTATTTGTCCTGTGTTGGAACGCGGTGCCGCTTCCCTGAACGACGCAGAAGACATGGTCACAATGTGTAATTTTAGCTCAACTTATGGTAGCACATGTTTGGGCAGCGGCTGGTCCCCCTCGCGCCTAGAGTCCCCTCGCTCAGGCATGATTTAATCTCCCGACGCAGAGGAACAATAAACCCTTGATCCCCACTAGTACAAGGCTGCCTCCCATCCTGCCCTCTCGCCACCCATATATCCTTCAGCAGCCAATTATTTTGCCGGCCCACCTTCGCAATGGGAGGCGCAGGACGAGCCTGAAAATTCGAGGGAGAATATGTTGTGCGGCAGAGCACGGGCGGGACGGGGTGCGGAAGGGTGTACATCAGAGAGGACGATGAGCGGCCTTGTTGTCGGTGAGGGCAGACGGCTCTGTCTGTATAGTCGTATACCTCCCGCCCTCCAGCATATGAAAGGGTTACTGTTCACCTCTCCTCTCTCCCTATGCTGAAACTTTCCTCCGCGGAACATTGAACAACAACAACAATAACAATAACAATAATAATAACAGCAACAAAACAACAATGCTATAGGGAGGCTTATTCAGCTTTTCTAAAATATTATAGCCTTAAGGTTGAAAAAAAGATGATAAAAAAGTTATATATGAAGCATTAGGTAGGAAAAAAAAAGTAGGCCTCCACATAAAACTTGCCTTGGAACAAAAATAGAATAAGAAGGCAGGCTTGGTATGAATAATGCAGAGTTACATCGGTGTTCAGCGGAGCATTAAATTTAGGCTGTAGGAAGGAGCTCAATGTACGTACGTAGTATACTGTGATACTTTAGAACATGGGTTTCCACAGTGGGCGGTACCGAACCCCGAGGGCGGTGTAAGGATCTAATAGTTACCTGTGAATTGTAACTTTCATATTGCAAACACAGGTAAATACTTTGGTTTACTGGGTTAAATATTTTTTTGTGAATTACATGATTGTGTTTACAGTGTTAGGTTAGTTGTTTTTAATATATAGTATATCTAATACCAAGAAAGAGGCGTGTGTTCGTATGTGTGGCGGGAGGGGAAGTGGCGCTAGGGATGTGACCTAGTAGCCAAGGGCATAGATGTGTACTAATGACCACCACCACCACCACCACCACCACCACCACCACCACCACCACCACCACCACCAACACCAACACCAACACCACAGTTATTACAGGACAAAAAAAAAAAATTCTGTGTGTTCGGACATAAGCCTCTCATTTTTTATTTACCTCTTTGTTTATTTATAAATCATTAATGTTGCACGGATCCTGAGAATCCGCAAATGTTGAACCAGAAGAACGTGTGTCATGTGGAAGGAAAATATGTTGTTATGGTATAAGTGAATTAGTACTCGATGCAACTGTCAATTTTAGGTGTTTGTATGTGTGTATGTTTGTATGTATGGATGCATGTATGTATGCATGTATGTAATATTGTTACCATTATCATTATTATTATTGTTATTATTATCATTATTATTATCATGATTTTCTCTTAATATTATTATTATCATTATCAATACTATTATTATTATTATATTAGGCAAAACAAGCCTATCAGCTACAGCTTCACGTGAAGTCTATATCCAGCAAGAAGTGAGTCTCGTCGGTATAACACAAGGTCGCCGGTATTGCACTGACAACCTCTGCGTCGTTTTGTTTTATTTTGTTTTCAATTATTTTCGTGCAACATAACATTTTCTTTGTCATTTACACAGTTGCCTCCACTTCCCTTTTTTGTTTAGTCAATTGGAGCAATATGGTGGCACGTAAAGGGTTACACCTGGGCGAAGCATGTCCGACGCAATGAACACACCTTGTGTGACTCACGGAAACTAGTGTTCCCTCGTCTTCCTGTTCCCCGCCACATTGTCACGCCTTATATTATACTGTGCGAAAACATCCAGGCGTTACCTCTACTTATTGTGGTGGAGTGTGTGTTATTACTGTATGGAGGATGGAAATATAATTGAAGTTTCAGTCAGAAGCTTTCAGTTAGTTGACATAGAATATAGTACTCGACGCACTCTACCACAAATACTTTCTGCAATTATTCGTGTTTTCCTTTATATAAGTTATTTCTCAAGGACGATCTAATTCTGAGTAACACATCATGCACAAGTACCCAAGTTTTCTTTTCCTCGCATTACACCCTCGTTTGTATGTCTTCAGTGCATCATGTACCTTGCTTCCCTTACCTGTTATCCTCCCTTGGTGTGCTTTGCCTTCTCCACCCTCTCACCCTGTCCTTATACGGCACACATCCCCTTCCAACCCTCCCTTATTGAACCTCCTTATCCATTTACCGTCTATTTGCCGCCTTCTCCTCCTCCCTGCTGTGCATTATTTTCACCTTTCATCCCTCCCTCTTCTTAATTTCCTTCTCTTAATCTTTCTCATGCATTTTCCCTCACAATCTCCCTTTATCTCTCCCTCCCAAAACTTCCCCTTTCCCTTCATCCTCTATCTGTGCTCATTCTTCTTTATCCTCCTCCTCCTCCTCCTCCTCCTCCTCCTCCTCCTCCTCCTCCTCCTCCTCCTCCTCCTCTTCCTCCTCCTCCCCCTCCTCCTCCGTTTGTATGCTTCCTTCTCCCCCTCCCCTGGTTTCCCTTCCTCCGTATATCCCTCGCCTCTCCCCTTTAGTGCCCCATCACCAAACATCTGCTTCATGTTTAGACTGTGTCGGTTCGTGTCTAATTGCGGTGAACCTCTCCTATTCTTGTGTTTCTTAAAATAACTCTAACTTCAGGCTTGTTTGGCGTGCAGTATAGAACACACGCACTTCCCGGGGGCAATGTAATGTAATATATACGTAACTTGCCCCTCCTAGAACTACTGATGACTGTGGATTCGAATAAAAATTTTCCCCTCGCCGTATTTCATCAGATTCTCAATGATCTAGATATTAAAGCTCAAATATTTTTCAGCGAATGTTCCTTACTTCTCGTTCATCAAGGAGAACGGAGTGTATTTTTCCTAGGTACAGTCAGGGTTCGGTGGGGTTCAATAGTATGTTTGTACTACCTATCTGCGTTATTTTCTATAGATATATATGTGTCACCTTTACTCTCCTCTATTTATATCCCTATTATTATAACGTCCATCAGTCTGGTAATAAGGACGATGTTTGTAGGAAAGTTAACAAGATCAATCGAGAAAAATAAGGTGATATTACCTCGCGTGTTATGTGAGTGGATGGAAGAGGAATACCAGTGATGCATTGATCGGTGGAATGATATACACGTGAGATGCTGTTAGCCTAATAAAGGTGGCTTAGGTCCATATGTTGTTAGGGAGACGAGACGCTGAGGCACCCAAGCTTCATGTAATAAGGTGCAACGTAATTAATGGAACGCCAAGGTCAATTTTCCCAATAGATACCTTACCTTACACACCCACATGCGTTCCCTCCTACACAGGCGTCATGACTCTCACTGCCTTCAATGTTTTCCTCCTTTCCTATAACCTCGAAGATACTGATTCTTTTCCTTAATGTTGTATTCTTATGCTTGTGGATCCTTCTCCTATATGCACATGGTGTTGTATAGAGTCATCAAACAGCAGAGATAAGTACGTGTATATGGTAAATGGAATGTCGATATGAAGTGAATAAGTTAAATTTAATGTGATGTTACCTTACCTGATGGGTTATTTAGGGAAGAACGTTTGGGTGTAGAAGGTGAAGCGATGGTGAGACAAAATATTATGTTACAAATAAAGGAAAAATAGATTACCGAACATTTCTTTCTTATTTTATGATAGTAAATAGGATTCTAAGCTTCATAAAATACAGATACTCGTTTTTTTCCGTCAGTCTCATCCTTCCCAATGCTTCACTAAAAGCTTGTCAAAATAAACTCACTCCATCACGTGTTGACAGGTGAGGTGAGGTGAGGCGGCGCCGAGATCATTAACAACAAACCCTTAGACACCGGGCCTCGACAGGTACTCAGGCGAGGGCGGAGCGGAGGGGAAAAGAAGGCATGGTGGCAGGTTATCTGGCCTTGACATCTTTGTTTGGCTCTTGTCTGAACTCTTTTCATCCTAGGAACAAATACTTGACTGTCTTATTATTTCTACGTAAAACAAATGAAAATTATGAATAAGATCTTTTATGTTTACCTCTGATATTTTTTATCTCTTTGTTTGTGTGTATACGTGTGTGTGTGTGTGTGTGTGTGTGTGTGTGCATATGTCTGTATATGTGTATGTGTGTGTGCATACATAGGTTGGTCTGTGGAAGGGAGAGGAAGAAAAATATTGCTTGTTGACCATTGCTGGTGTGTTTGTCTGTGTATATTTATGTTTAAAAATGTCAAGTTTTATTTCACAGCTCAAACATTTCCATTATTTATGTGAGCTTCGTATTTCATATTTGTTACTGCGTGTGTATGCGTTTAATAATTAGCTCGTGCATTCTCGGGTACACACATGCAGGAAACAGCGTCCGTATGTGTGTGTGTGTGTGTGTGTGTGTGTGTGTGTGTGTGTGTGTGTGTGTGTGTGTGTGTGTGTGTGTGTGTGTGTGTGTGTATGTGTTAGTGTGTTAGTGTGTTAGTGTGTGTGTGTGTGTATATGTGTATATGTGTGTGTGTGTGTGTGTGTGTGTTAGTGTGTCAGTGTGTGTGTATATGTGTGTGTGTTAGTGTGTCAGTATGTGTGTGAGTGTGTGTGTGTGTGTTGAAAGAAGGTTATGAGATATGCAAAGCAGGACAAGGAGTGATGCAGCATTGCTCACCAGAGGGACATAATATCTTGACGTGGAATTTTTGCCTCGACACACCACCACATTCCACCACCACCACCACTACCACCACTACCACCACCACTACCACCACCACCACAATCATCACCACAACAGCAACACCACCCCCACTACCACCATTACCACTATCACCTGCACCACGAATACCACCATTTTTACCACTATCATCACCTACACCACCACCAACACCACTACTACATCTACCACCTCCACCAGTAATGTGAGAATGTGTGTTAAGGTTATTGTGAAGGTTTAAAAGTCGGTAGGTAGCTGTAGGCTTGAGGACTAGCGACTGAAACTCGCAGAGGGAATTGTTTGTTGTTGGCGGAAAGAGAACACTTACTCTGGTCCAAGGGGAAGCTGTCTAGAGGATTCTGCTGTATTTTTATAATGTATGTGGGCCAGCTGTGTATGTAGAAAGACCTGCACACTGTTGTATATGATGGTGTAGAGATAGTGAAGGGGATGAGAAGGTCGTGTGAGTGTGTTAGGTAGGAGTTTAGGAGTGGAGAGAGGTGGGGCGGCCTGGGTACAACTGACAGTATCGGTGTTTCTGGTGGATAGGTGTTGTGACAAGTGGACAGCCATAAGTGGATTTAGCAAGTTGACCTCACAGAGAGTGGTGTCTGTCCCGCAGTGCCAAGGGGCGGCTTTCATCCCAAGTCAATAGGTAGGAGTGGGTGTGGAGTATTCCTGTGTTGTGATGGGGAGGGAGCTTCTATTTTGGTGCCTTCTGACCGATAACATTTTCTTTGGAGTTTGAAACATATATCTTTGACTCGTAATTATTTAAATGCTCATTTTGATTGTAATCTTATGTGCAAAGGCTTGTTTTTCCCCGGTATTCTGTGTATACTTTTGGAAAACCTGACTGGTATTTGACCGGCACGAGGTTGTCGAGGTGGAGTCTGACCCGAGCCCCGCGGAATCATTCTGCTTCGTCGAGGAATTGGAGCCCGCCTGAGTGGCGTCCCAGGGCTTCAAAGGTTATGGTTCGGGGAAGCGATAGTTATGCGCTACAGCTTTAGAAGAAACTTGGTAAGGAGGAAAGCTGCATTGGCGTCTTGGAATGGAACTTGGTGAACATTGAATAAACGGGATGCCGTCTTCTTGGGGTGTTCATCGAAGCGACTCACTGAAAACTCTTGCAATGGCACAGTCGTGAAAGGACGCTGGATCGTGCGTGTGTGTCGCCTCAGTAAAGCTGCTGCGTTCCCTTCCCTTTGCTATTACTTCTATTTACACATGACATTTCTGTTATCACTTATTGAATTTATGTTTTGATATCAGCATGGATGGAGGACTTCGTTCGGGCGATTTGATGTTCACCAATGTCTGTGATGAATGATTTGAAAACAGTAAGAAGCAGAGTGTATGTAGTATCACATGATATTTAGATTGTGGTCCTGCTCGGCTTACACCAATACTCTGTAAGTAAAGTGGCAACTCGGCGAAAAACTATTCATTGCGACTCCATGACACTACAGTAAGATAGAAATAAGGACAAGCAGCGTGAAGGGGAGTTCATGTAGGCTGCTGGTAAGTATTCAGCAACCATCATGGGCGGCGCTGGGCTTGTCTGTGGTTGAGGATGTAATTTTTTTTCCCCACGCATGGCTGAGCGTTAACAATAAAATATGCGTATCATGTATTAATTCCGCTTCGTACATAAATCAGGGAGTGAGAAGTACAAGTCTTGCCTCACAACAACTCGCGGCTAGGTAATGGAGGTGGCTGGCTCATGAAGCCCTAAGTAAAACGCCCAAACTAAACCGTAAAGCATGTTTGTGTTCTATAAAGCTTCCTTTTTGCATTATCATATACAAACTAATGATTTAAGACCTGATATTTTCACGATGATGTTTATATTGTCACTTAAAGATGTATTTATCCAAGTAATATGATTCTGTAGCAACTTGATCACTTCTCAGAGCCATTACAAAGATTCTCGGTGCTGCTGCGATACCATATGGAAGCCGATATGACTACAGGGGCTGAAAAAAAGCTGAAAATGTGTCACAAATTTCCAACTGCCCTGTCCTGTATCTTAATGCTTGACTTATTCACGCTTCCTTTGCTTCTATGCAGCATCATTTGAACGGAAATTTTTTGTCATCCTTTTATCTGATTCCGTACGTGTAAGGAAGACGTATTTATGACCTATTTTCATCACATTCTCGCCACAACCATACATCACTGATTCCTTAATTATCTCCGGTAGTACATGGTTCCTTCACCTTGCCCCCACCTTTCCCTTGCCCAAAATAATACATCATCCCTCAACCCAAATCCCCAGCCCCCATACAGTGTCTTACGCCTAATTTCTCCGCCCCCCGCCATCTCTACTCTGCTTCACTTACCCCCTACAATGACACCCCGGCCGCCACCTGCCCGCCGCGCCTCGCTACTCGGTCAGCTCCACTGGTCTCCGTTACAATTAGGAAAATTACATTCATAAGTCAGGACACTCATGGTCCATAATTAGACCCTCTTGCGCTGCTCTAGACTTAATTACTTGATAATCAAATACCGGGACGATACGAGATAAGGCCACCCTAGCTCTCCCCTCTTTCTATTCCTGTCTTAATGGCATCATATGTAAAGTAGTGAAGGGCTGGTACCACGCCTCGACCCCCGCCGCTTATACTTTCAGTTCGGGTGAGACCAGCGATTAAAGTATTCATTTATATATACTTTGCTTTTTTATACTTCATCGCTGGAAAGAAAGTGTCAAGCTGGCCCTTCCGTCCCCTTGCCGGGAGCAGCTTGGCGTCAGGCGGGCCATGAAGGTATCCCATTTGGCCCGCGTCCCTCACCGCCGGGCCATTACTCGCCCAGACCATCACCAGCGAGACAACCGAGAGCGTGTTCGAATCGCTATGAATTCCCGAAGCCTCACCCTCCCCCCCTTAGCCAACGTCAAATTTTCAGCATGTCGAAACTTTGTGAGAGGCGAGAGGAGACCTGTCACGAGGCGGTGGTAGTGGTGGTGGTGGTGGTGGACGGTGGTTAAGGATAGTGATGTGGGCGTGATGTTATGGTGGCCGTGTGGGTGGTGGCGACAATGATGTGGTGATGAGGTGAAGGAATATTATTGTTTTAGGGATGTGTTGGTGGTGTATTACTAACGATGGTGATGGTGTGTGGTGAGGTGGTGAGGTGAGGGTGGTGACGGTCAACCAGGTAGAGATCGGAAACACCTCTGATCCTCACACACAGCCGACCACTGGCACTGTAACGACGGAACATGCACTACAACACCATACATGAGCTGGGTGGTGAGGGTCGTGGGATGACAACACCACGCAGCATCACCACCACCATTAACATCACTATTCATCACTACCACAACCACAACCATTGCTACTCTCACCACTATCAATCCTGCCACCACCACCAATACCACTATCACCATTACCACTATTACCACAACTTGTCATGCCTTGTTGTGATGGTGATGATAAGTTGCAAGCATAACTAACTTCTGAAACACGTCCTCTACTCCCTGAAACATGACACATCGATGCCTTCCTCACACCTCCTTCCTCCACCTCACTGCTCCCTTTCCCTCACTAACATTCCCCTCACTCCTTAACCTCACCCCTTCACTCCATCATCCATGCCACCACCCGTTACTCCTACGCTCCCTAAGCCCACACAGCCCCAATCCGTCACCCTGCCCTTCACTCCCTCGTTTAGTCCCTTTCCCCTCACTTTCTCAGCTCCACCTCCTGCACCTTACCTCTCCCGCCAACCTCATGCACCTGACTTAATTTTTTCTTCTTCTCTCCATCTCTTTCTACAGCTCATCATTCGTTCCTTCGTTGGTTTTCATTCTTTCACTCACTCTTCTTTCTTTCAGTCTCCGTCCTCCGTCAACCCACACCTGTCCACTGTTTCCACGCCAAACATCGCCTCACCTGTGCTTCCCTGCGTCACTTTTACCTTATATTTACCCCACCGGTGGGAGGGACGAGCCGCCATACGTTTGTTCAGTTATATTTCTGGCCCTTTATTTGTTTTTCTCTCTAATATATTTCAGCAAATAAAATTTTCTGGTGATTGTGAACATTCTGTCAAATGCCCAACACAAAACATTAGTTGAAACTATTCAATCTCGAAAGTATTCGTTAAATGTATATTAAAATTTCGGTAACTTTAATATTTACATTTGTTGAATGTCCATTGATTTGTTTGGTGTGTGTTTAAATGTGTACGGGATCCAAAAATAATATCAGACTGACAGAAATGCAAACAATATCCAATTACGTTAAAATTAAACCCATTACCTTTATTTTTCAATATTTTTGCGGTAGGCGACAAAATGACATGTTCAGCGGCTGAGTGTAATTGGCAATTTTCGGAGCCATTTATGTGGCGCGCCATTAAAGGCCGCTGTAATGGGATTATGTCCTACGCTGCGCCGCTCATGTGGCTGCCGCTTTGACGTCCACCCCCTCGTTATTTGCCCCGTTGGGTACTTACACCTGTCCGATCAGGTGCGCAGCCCTTCCGCTGCGGGTTAAGGCAGGCTATGGTGACCCCCCCCACACCGCACCCCTTCCCGCTTGTCAGGGGCTTCACCCAGCGATACACACGCATAACGTTATCACATTTTTTGCAAAGGAAATAACACATCACACGTATAGCGGCCCTTCCTGACTACCTATTGGCAAGCAGAACCAGGACAGAGGCTGCGCTGTGAACAGATGGATGATGATGGCCATTATCTGTCCTACTGACCTACTGTCTGGTGCCTGGTGCATGCTTTCAATGGGCTCGCGAGTGTCTGGCGGGTATAGTGGCGTGAGGTGCATTCAGTCAAACAGTGTATAGAGATTGCATGCATGGAAGGTTACGTAACACAACACCTGCTGCCCAGTTAAAGAATCAAGTCATTGTTACGTATTAGGGTCATCTATGTATCAGTCGCCACACGTCACTGTCCTGCTAAAAGGTATTGTTACGTCCTCAAAAAGCTTCAGGTATACGAGGCATCGCGCTCATGGGGGAAAAAAATTCCTATTTCACCGATCGCTTCCTCGCTTTGTGGAAAAAATGCTGACGACCGGTTCCATCGCGTTGCTTTTAATGACCGTATCAGAGGAGGAATTCCCTGACCCCCACGGCAGATGGCGCTGTGATGTTGTGTACGGCACGGGGCTAACAGACACCACATATATCACTGTCAACCATCCTCTTGCCTCTAGAGTCATCCATCCGCACTCGCTTACCTTGTCACTGCCTTAGTCATCCACTCAGTCACACATTCTCACCCACTCACCTGCATGATACCTATGTGAGTTATCTTTTATTAATCACCGTTGCACAGTTACCTTATATGTCCTTAATTGAAGTTTGAAGTGAGGTTAGGTAAGAGTATGACTGTTATAAACGTGCGTTGGATATGGTACAAGTGGTTTCCTTCCGTTGTTATGTGTTGCTCTGTTAGGTTGAATATATATGTACCTAGTCATTTAATTTTCTCCTATGTGTACTGCTGAAAGAAGAGTTTATATATCTCACTAAGGGAAAGTAAATATCAATTTTGTATCAAGTAACTATTTTAGGCTCTCGAAAAGTGTCTCATGGGAACCTTTTCGTCTTTTCCTGAAGCAGTGAAGGAAATGAAATGAAAATTGGGTCTTATGTGTCCTGAAAACGTCCCTCAATGTAAACACAATTTCATCACATATGAATGAATGTTAATGATGACTTACCTTTACTTTACTGTTTGTTTGACTTTATATCATCCATTGACCTTCGAAAATCAGTTCAGCTCTATAATCACAAGCCTGAGTTTCCTGCCTCATATACAGCAGCTCTTTGTCCTGTTGTAAAGGTCGCACCAATAAAATTCAACCTTCGGTATATTTGTGTTGAAGGACTCATGGAAATTACGATCTGTTTTTTTTTTTTTTTTTTTTTTTTTTATCTCCTCAGGACTTCCCACATTGGTTCTGAATGCGTTTTACATCAACATTATTTTTTCTTTCATTTTCGTTTTACTTGTTATTTTTTATTTTTTTTCATTTATTTATTTATTTTTTTTTAGCTTGAACCTCATTTCCAGCCTCTCTTACTATTGTTTCTAGATAGTTTTGCAGTATTTTTTGTGTGTTTATTTTCTTCTTTCACACTTTATTTTCATCTCCACTTCACACCTACCATTATCTGTATTCTTCCTTCCTCCCACCTTTACTCCTCGCCCCCTCTCTCTCTCTCTCTCTCTCTCTCTCTCTCTCTCTCTCTCTCTCTCTCTCTCTCCCTCTCTCTCTCTCTCTCAACAGGAAGTGAGGTGTCCATTTCGCTAATTACACGAGTGGAGGCTTATATCTTACTCGCACGAAATATGCCAAATTATCCCATTTCCTAAGTGCCTTATGCAACACTGTGCCTGCTTTTAGGGGAAGGAAGGTGCAAGGCCATTGTTATTACCCTTATTTGTGTCTAGCAGCGTTGAATTATAGTCACTGGCACGATAGGTTTTAGGGGAGAGTGAAATACGTATGGGGAGGTGTGGGTGGGGAGGAGTGGGCGTGGCAGGTGTAGTGTAGGGTGTGGGTTTGTGTTGTACATGGGCGTGACAAAGTGTGATGTAGGTGCGTGTGTTTTTTTTTTTTTGTGTGTGTTTTGACTTTGTGGTGGTTGTTTTTCATGATCCATTGTGATAGTTTAAACTTTGTCGTTGGTTTGCGGTGTTTGTGTGTGTGTGTGTGTGTGTGTGTGTGTGTGTGTGTGTGTGTGTGTGTGTGTGTGTGTGTGTGTGTGTGTGTGTGTGTGTGTGTGTGTGTGTGTGTGTGTACGTGTGTGTGTGTGTGTGTGTGTTTTCCTTCAATTTATTATTTTATGTGTTTGTGTACGTTTATTTTTCGTATTTTTTGTGTAGGGGGTGAGGGGGGTAGATGTTCACGTATTGTTTTTCTAGTCACACACACACACACACACACACACACACACACACACACACACACACACACACTCTTCCTTCCATGCAAACACTAAAAAAAAAAAAAAAAAAAATCTTTCACCCACTCTTACACGCCCTTACACGCTACCGTCTGTGTCATTGAACCAAGGATGTAATTCTCGTCCAATCCATCACCTTCCACACGCCTCCACATCACTCCACCTTCGCCCTCGCCGTCACTCCCATGATCCACTCACGCAAAACAGATCCGTCTTGTACCTACTCCACACCTGTCCACATTCATCTTCCCTTCCACACACTACACCACTGTAATTTAATATACACACTCCTCCTCCTTCATGCACTTGCACTGATTCAAGTTTTCCCTTTTCCCTTCACCTCCTGTTTATCACTCCTTTACCTAGTCCACCATTTTGCTCCACTCTTCCACCTACTCACCCATCCTCGTCATCTCCCTTCGATTCAATAAACAACAGCCGCGTAGTGGTAATTACGAAACTAATTAGAAAGCGATTGCCTGACAAGAGGCAGCAGAAGCCGTAATTAAAAGCAATTCGTGTGCAAGTTTGAGAATAAAAAAAGCTAAGGGAGAGAGGATCACATTCAAGTGAGGATTCCTTTCACTGTGTTTATATTTCAGAAAACATTAGAAGTAGTAGTAGAATAGTAGTGGTAGTGTGGTAGTGGTTGTAGGTGAAATAGACGTGAAACATGACGAGTAGAGAATGGAAAAGAGGAAGAGGGAATGCAAAGGAAGCAGGAAAATTCAAGAGGGGAAGCATGATTTTACGCAGCCACAAGCTGTATCACGTATCTTCGAGTGTAAGGAAATAAAAATGCTATAATCATATCAAGAAGTGGAAGCGTTGGATGGAAGAGTAGGATAGTGGTAAAAACTCCACCACACAAAGCCACTTACCAACCCACGCCGGCCGGGACAAATATATGCAATTACCGTGGTATCGAATTATTTTGCCCACATTACCGCAGCCACGCTAATTCCACCTGACTTACCCAGATGCGTGTTCTCTGAAACATACAAAAAATTCCTCCTATTGTTTCATTTCTCCCACATGTACGAAATAAAAGAAAGAATAATGTCCATAACGAAGCTAGCTACAGTTCAATTACCACTTGGCTTCCCTACATCATATCTACGTACATACCAAAGCCGATAGAAGTATTTCATGCCGTACATATTTACCGGGCAAGCCATCAGTACCTGTCTCCAAGCTTGTGTCAGGGTGATGGTGGTGGTGATGGTGGTGGTGGTGGTGGTGGTGGTGGTGGTGGTGGTGGTGATGGTGGTGGTGGTAGTAATGCGACGACTCGTGTTAGTTTAGGTGGCGCCAAAGGGGACACGTTTGGGCTTTTCCTTGAGTCAGACTAACACCAGTGGCAACGTAGGAGGGAAGAGAGAGTAAGGAATGAGTAAAGGAAAGAGAGAGGCTAAGGGAAAGGAGTGGAAATAGAAGGGAAAAGAGAGAGTAAGGGTAGTGGAATCGATATGTCCCGTGCTCATAACCGCGTCGAGAGATAATTAATGAACTCTGTTTTGACTTTGTGATTGTAGCGGTCACGTCGCCTGCCCTGCTTTGTGTGGCTCTAGTGTGCTTGTGTTGAGGATTATTATTATTATCATTATTATTATTATTATTATTAATATTATTATTATTATTATTGTTATTACTATTACTATTATTATTATTATTATTATTATTATTATTATTATTATTAGTAGTAGTAGTAGTAGTAGCAGTAGTAGTAGCAGTAGTAGTATCATAGAGGTAATGGAAGTAGAAAAGACAGAGAGAGAGAGAGAGAGAGAGAGAGAGAGAGAGAGAGAGAGAGAGAGAGAGAGAGAGAGAGAGAGAGAGAGAGAGAGAGAGAGAGAGAGAGAGAGAGAGAGAAAAGTGTTGTGTAAGAGAGAAAAAAAAAAAGAGAGAGAGACCAAGTACTTGTTTCGTATAAGTTTAAAAAAAACAAGAGAACAGTCACAATTCGTCATCTATATTCAAATTTCCCTCCCTCCTCGCCTCCATCTCCCTCCTCCACGTAGAGTTTCATCTCCCTCCTCGCCCGTAGACTGTTTGAAGTAGCATAAGTACATCTGAATATTTAAGTGCAATCATACTCTCACCACTTGACGCTGTGTTTGCTCAATTACTACACCATGCTTACTTATCGATGTGTCTCTACAAGTGTGTAAAGTAACACGTTTTTACACTGAATAATTTTTTTCTTTACATCGCCAACACTTTTAACACTCCTGTCAACACCATTTTGTTTTTCTGTGACCTAATGAATAGTGAATGATAAGTGTTTTCCTTGTGGTCGTTTTTTTTATGGTTTACTTGACTGTATAGGTAAAGTTGGCGCCGTTGCATGCCGGTCTCCTGCCAGTTATAGGTTTCGGTTGTGACTTTTATGTTCAGCGATTCGGGGAAGTGAACGTTATTATTGGGAATTCCACGAGGGTATTACCTGTTTATTACATGTATATTACACCAAAATCGGTATCGGATTCCATCGTTTTTTTCTTCTTTCTTCTTAAAGTTCTTAAAGTGTTCAAAAGAAAAGTAGGAGTAAAAGTAGTAGTAGTAGTAGTAGTAGTAGTAGTAGTAGTAGTAGTAGTAGTAGTAGTAGTAGTAGTAGTAGTAGTAGTAGTATTAGTAGCAGGAGGAGGAGGAGGAGGAGGAGGAGGAGGAGGAGGAGGAGGAGGAGGAGGAGGAGCAGAGAGGAATAATTGTTACTGTTGTCGTGTTGGTCATCTCCATGGAGTAACATGTTTGAACACTGGTCAGAACATTTCGCTTTCCCTTTGAAGTTTTCCCCGCAATGTCTAGACAAAAGACTTCCCTCCCTTGATGTGCTCCTTTACCTGGTTCCACTGAGGAGGCGCCGTGGAGGGTGGGTTGGGTGCCGCTGATCAAGAAAAATTATGTGGAGGTAAAAGCCTCACGCGGTTTCTCATGCTGCATGTATTATAATTCTTGTGTTTTACTTGATTGGATGTTTCGATATTGTTTTGAAGTGGAATTAAGGTATTTTTTCACCGTGCAGTTTAAAGTTTGAATGCTTAGTGTTGATGTGATCCTATTTTTCCTGTCGCTGATTGTTGACTTCAAATGATGTGTTCACTAAATGCTGTTTTGTCCTGATGCTTATTCATTGCATCTCAATCAGGAGTGTGTTACCTTCCTCATCCGGCAACAGACAAAAACAAAAACACCAGGTTATACAGCACTCGAGACGTGACAGACGATTAACCGACAAAGCAGTGACCTATTTTCAGTAATACGATTTATGTTCACGAAAGTTAGCAGTAGTCGCGGGGTTACAGGGGTGGGGAGATAACTCGTAATTGGCTGAGGTGGTGATGATTACAAGACCAGAAACTCAGGCAACTCTGCTTCACGGTAATGAGTCTTGTCCGAATAATTAGTCTCAGGGGAGGCAGCTTCTCGCCCTCTCACGCCCAGATGCGTCAGACAGGTCCTCTCGCCCCGTCAAGCTAGTTGCACCACCTGACAGTCTAGTGCGGGAGGAACAGACCGAGAGCTGTTAAATTAGAGGGAATTAGAGGATGAGAACAGGTTAGAGGGAGGACTGTCATAAGCACAAAGCGAATGCATCGTTACTCTTAAATGAGGTCCCGAAAGACGCTCATATGTATGTACGTATATATCATCAGTGTTAAAAATCCGTCTGAAACCCACATGAATAATACATTTCACTTTTTATTTCTTGAGGTATTCCTCGGAGCTTACCTATCACTTACTTTTCTTTTCAGAATTTGAATAAAAATCTCCAGATTCTATGAATATCTCGACACCACATTGGAATATATTTCTGCGAGGACCAAGTGAGTGAGTGAGTGAGTGAGTGAATAAGGAAGTAAGTGAGAGAGAGAGAGGGAAGGAGACAGGAGGAAGCATGGGAGGGGAGCAAAGAGGGAACGTCTCAAATCGTTAATATTTGACGGTCAAGATGGAGCAGGTGTCTCTGGAAAGGGTCAGACGGCGCTCCCTTTACTACCACCTGTGTCCGTGTTTGTCAAGCAAGGCAGATCACGTCGGCCTCGGCCTGGCCTCCTCATGCAGCAGGCGAGACACACAAGGACAAGCACGTAAATAGCCGCTCACACTTGTGCCTCCACTCACGCACGCACGAACACGGCAGCGTTGCACGAACCTACAGACGCATCTTTATTAGGACATAAAATGACACATGTAGACCAATTAAAATGCAATCCTCACAAGAAAATGAGAAAGAAAATACATTTATGGCCCTAATCATCTCAAATATGAAACTTTCATAGATAACCTGATGCACCAAGGAAGCCAAACCACTAGCTGGTGATAAGATACTACATAAGTTTATCTCTAATACATGGGAGCGATGTGAGGGAGTGTACTTCAGAAATGTGAGACAAATGGAGTCTATGGCCAGAGTGATTTAGTATTGACAGTGTTGTAATGGTGTGTAGTATCCTGAGTGAGGCCGTGATGGTGTGACTGGCATCTGTCTTGGTGATGTTTGCTATTCTGAGTGCGTGTCAGTCTGCAGGCCGTCGATAGTAATTACGTGACTTATTTCGAAAACTTAGATGATTATTTTTGTATGTATATGTGTGTGTGTGTGTGTGTGTGTGTGTGTGTGTGTGTGTGTGTGTGTGTGTGTGTGTGTGTGTGTGTGTGTGTGTGTGTGTGTGTGTGTGTGTGTGTGTGTGTGTGCCTGTGTGTGTATGTGTGTGTGTGTGTGTGTGTGTGTGTGTGTGTGTGTGTGTGTGTATGTGTGTGTGTGTGTGTGTGTGTGTGTGTGTGTGTGTGTTTGTGTGTGCTATGTCCGTGTGTGTCTGTGTGTTATAGTAATTGTAGTTGGTGGGAAGCTTAGATATGCATAGCTTTATATAACAATAACACACACACACACACACACACACACACACACACACACACACACATACACACACACACACACACACACACACACACACACACACACACACACACACACACACACACACACACACACACACTAAGGCACGAACGCCACTCATCTCATATGCACACGTACACACATCTCGGTGGGTGCGCCTCGCGGGAACGGCTACATTTTTTCACGATATTATGCTGGCTAATAAAGTTACGGAGTTAGGAAGTAAAATAAAGTGCAGCGCCCGGGTCTTGGGGGCTACGAAGGAAGTTATGCATCGTGTTTTACTATATTTAATTTTTCTTTCTCTCTCTCTGCTAACTTTGTCTTACTTGTACCGCCACATGCAGATCTTGGTTTAATAATTACCTTGTTCTCTTGACTGTTTCAGGTAAGGCCGCAGATGCAATGTGACCGCGAGGGGAATGGGTGTTGCCTGTTGTGAGTACATCCAAATATTTGCTGCAGTTTGAATATACGGATTGAATTTTTCATGTGTACACGAAAGTTGACTTTTCATGCAGTTTATTGTTACTATGTAAATATATCACTGCGGACAAATAGATAAATCAATGCTGTTTGTTGTTGTACTGGGTGGTGGTGATGGTTGTGGTGGTGGTGGTGATGGTCGTGGTAGCTGTGGTGGTGGTGGTGCAGTTGCTGTTGTTGGCAGTGGTGGCGGTGGTTAAGGTTAGGTTTGGTTAGGTTAGCCGGGGAGGTAAATCAAACAACTTTCCTCCTTTCTCTTCTCTCTTCTCATTCCTTGAAGTTTGTTTCTCCACATCTGCTTTCCAGTTGCCTCCTTCTTTAATTATCTGCCTCCTTCCTAGCGTCACATGCATCCTTTCTGCATTTCTTCTCATATATTTCACTTATTCACTCCAATTTTCTTTCTTTCATCTTCTCTTCTCTTCTCTTCTCTTCCCTTATCCTATCTCCCTCTTTCTTTTCTTCCTTACTTCACCGTCATTCTTCCCTCAATCCTTACATCACTTATTTCGTTCTATCCTTTCTACCCTTGTTTATTTTCTCTTTCTCTCCCTCTCTCCTCCCTTCTTCCCATCTTCAAGTCTTAATCTCCTAAGCTAAACAACTTAAGCTATTGAGGAAAAAAACATAATGCATCAGCTTATATTAATCCTACAAGTACACAGTTGGATCCTATATTAGGGTGAGAAGTATAAGCTACCTGGAAATGAAGAAAGTAGAGAGCAAACCTACATGAATTGGATCCTAATGTGGACAGTAAAGGAGGTTTAGATTTCCCACAAGATGCAATAAACCTGCCACCGTACGGATGATATAATTTTCCACCCAGTCAGTATCTTCTTGAATTCCTAAGAGACCTATTAATCTTCCACAACATTTCTTCTCGCCTAAGCCAGCGATGAGATCCTTCTCTCTAGTGGCTTTAAGAAGTACTCGCATCCTCACGTTCCCTTTAATTCCTTGTTTTTCTTGAGTTAGTTTAGATAGGTCTGTTTCTGCGTCCCTTGATACCTGGAGGCTGGGGAGGAGGGTAGGGAGGAGGCAGCCGGTGATCAGCCTAGGAAGGGTTGTCTCCCCTGGCAGCACCAATACCCGCGGCATCATTAACCAGACAGTGACAAATGGACTCCCGCCACAAGCCTCATTATATTCCTACTCTATTTTATCGAGTGCAGCCACAAAGGGACTCGACAGGGCGGCGCCGGGTAACGCTTAGAAGGTGTTGGAGCTGTGAGGCTTGAGGACTATGTGTCGAGGAGGAGGTGGTGGAGGAGGAGAGTTGAGAAAAGAGGAGGGCGGTGTGATAGAGGCTGAGGTGTGGGTAGGGTGTGGCTTCTGACTTCAAAAGGGAATGAATGCTTTGTGAGGGAATCAATGGGAGGGGAAGTGACCTGTGGCGCCTATAGAAACAATAGCTTCTGTGTGGCAATTGATTTTTTCTCCTGCTTCCCCTTCCTACCGTTCTAATTTTTTTTGTCCTGCCTATTGGACCGAAATTTGTTACGTGGAAAGAATATGATCATACACACATAATTTTTTTACGTCAGGTTATACTTCCTTGTAGTTACTTATGTTTGGTGTCACGCATCACTACCTGTTATTTCCTTATTTTTTCTCGTACTCAGTATTATGTTCCTATTGCTGCGGGTATTAATATTTTCTTGAGAGAGAGAGAGAGAGAGAGAGAGAGAGAGAGAGAGAGAGAGAGAGAGAGAGAGAGAGAGAGAGAGAGAGAGAGAGAGAGAGAGAGAGAGAGAGAGAGAGAGAGAGAGTTAAGTCATTGAATCTCATACATCATCATTTATTTTCGAGTTTACGTGCAATCTATAAACATAATCGCAAAATACTACTCGATATACATTTTTCCTTCGTTCAAAATCACATGAATCGTGTCATCGGATCATATACAGGCTTCGATCCCTTTTATATATCATCAAAGAAAAAAACACTGGAATAAGGAGACGATAAGTGAATGTTTTAGGAGGCGAAATTCTTGTTTTTGGGACGAATTTGTGGTGAAAACAAGCGAGATTATCGATATGAAAGACGCGAACATGCAGTAATTTATGTCCGCCGTGAATCAAGGTATATATTCACCCACCAAACACACCTGCATAATGTTCCCCGAAAAAAAAAGTCGATCGTAAATGCGGTCCTCAGGTAAGCAGATTCCTAGCGCGACCTTGTGACCTTGGCGTTTCCTGCAGCCTCGCCCTCCCCCCTCCTCCCTCGTCCCCCTCCCACCCCCAACCACCCATCACCCCTGACCTCGCGAACCAGATATATCACGGTGTTCCTCCCTCGAACTGTGTCAGGGGAGCCGCCCTCCAAATTATAGTGGTGAGTGGCCAACCGCGTCGACCCCTTCCTCCCCTTTGCTCTTCCCCAACTCGGCGCACCCATCCTACCTATCCCATCTCTCTCTCTCTCTCTCTCTCTCTCTCTCTCTCTCTCTCTCTCTCTCTCTCTCTCTCTCTCTCTCTCTCTCTGTCTCTCTCTATTTCTGTGTGTTTCTATTTTCTTTTGGTTTTCTAATCTATCCAACGCATCATTTCAATCAATATTTTTAATTTCCTATTCTTCAGTATCTCTGCTTTCCCCTCACCTATCCATCCCCGTCTCTTTCCTCTATTCCACCTGTCAACCAAAGACAGTCTGCCATGTTTTTGATACTGGTCATATTATTATTTTTCTCTCGTTTTTATCATCTCCTCCTTTCGTATCCTGATCGCGTGGTGACCGAGCTCATCAAAAAGAAATCTTCCCTGTCTTGTGTTCATCGCCAGGAGACGAGGCTCTCCCACCAATCACAATGTGGACGTCAAGGCCAGCTGGCGGTGGTGGTGGTGGTGGTGATGGGTGGTGGTGGTGGTGGTGGTGGTGGTGGTGGTGGTGGTGGTTGGCTGTCGTAATTATTCTATATTTCATTTATAGTTACATAATGGTAGGTGTCGTTCAGGCCTTGACGCAGGTGACACCATTGTAAAAAATAATAATACCATGTAGAGGATAGGAGAAAAAAAAATGGCAGGATAAAGAAAATATATAATGTTCCTGTTTCTTTTTCAAGGCAGATATACTAGTTTGCTAATTCTCACGAGTTTTAGGGATAAAACTAAAGTTAGCTCAGGTTCCTTGCTAAATAAAATATTGTGTGTGGGCAGAGTAGGGAGGTAAGGGTGGAGGAGGAGAGAGGATGAAGAGTGGTGCATGAGTGGGTGGGTTGTGAGGGTAAACTACCACAAACACGGAGGAGGGAGGTGTGTAGAGGAGCTGAGGGAGGGATGGGGTGGTGCAGGTGAGGCAGGTGTAGGGTTGTCCCAGGGGCTGCTACACCATGAAAGGTCTGGCGGGACAGTTAGGACGCTGAGGGTGAATTAAACAGGAGACTTGCAGGGCCGCTAGGAGTCGCCTCTGTTACTTTCCTTAATCCAGAAGGTATTATCTTTTTTTTCTTATCCCACTGGCGGTGTGTTTCTTCTTATTTTCAAGCGTAATGAAATTATCTTTGCTGGGCTCAATTTTTTTTTTTTTTTTTTTTGAGAGTAGAAAATGTATGAATATGAAGTCTATTACTGGTATTACTTTCCTTTTTTTTCTTTCTTTTGCAGAAGAAAGTTGAAAGAAAATCTGGAATACTTATTTTTACCAGATTATGTAAGTCTTAATTTTAGTAAGCATAAGTCTGATCATAATGAGTTATTTACTATAATCTGGCACCGATTAGCAGGTAGCTCACCTTTGTATAATTAGTGTAATAATCATTTATGTATTGGCACCAACGATCCACCCTCCGCCGAACTGAGTCTATATTTATTAGAGTTTAATGAAGGTGCAGCACTCGTGTATAACGCAGTGCCTCGGCAACCACAGAGCCACACAGAGTCACACACACAAGCTCAACAACCACGCACATGCAGGTTATATAGAGCCACACACTAGTCACTAAAACCTTAAAATAACACACACACACACACACACACACACACACACACACACACACACACACACACACACACACACACACACACACACACACACACACACACATTGGAGCCACACAGAACCACACATAAAAGCATCACTCTTTGTCACACTGGAGCACTCTTAGTAATGAACCAACTCTCTTCCGCCCACTAAATGCTGCACATTGTATTACTACAACACGGTCCGGCATCACCAGCTCAAAG
>JAXIVD010005299.1:20000-22500 GCA_036785275.1 Cancer borealis | reverse complement strand
TCAACTCGAATAAAACACACGTTGAAACCCATCCATTAAGGGAGACAATAGAAGGTGAAGGGAACAATAAATATAACAAAAAGAAGAGGCTATGAAACAAAAAGAAAAAAAGAAAAAACGAATGATAAAGTCTGGAAAAGAGAGAGAGAGAGAGAGAGAGAGAGAGAGAGAGAGAGAGAGAGAGAGAGAGAGAGAGAGAGAGAGAGAGAGAGAGAGAGAGAGAGAGAGAGAGAGAGAGAGAGAGAGAGAGAGAGAGAGAGAGAGAGAGAGAGAGAGAGAGAGAGAGAGAGAGAGAGAGAGAGAGAGAGAGAGAGAGAGAGAGAAGAGAGAGAGAGAGAGAGAGAGAGACAGAGACAGAGACAGAGACAGATAGTAAACAATGCTAATACATATTAAAGTCAAAGAAAATTAGAAACGAAAAACTGAGAAAACTAAGAATTTACAGTAAATAGATTAAATTACAAATGAAATAAGAGGCGATTGAAGGGTAAGAAGAAGAGCGTGCGAGAGAGATGCAGGTCACGAGAAAATGCCACTTAATTACGATCCCACATGGGAAAAGAAACTCCAAGGGGTTGTGTGAAACGTTAGTATCTTCGACATTAGTGTGTCTTTTGTTGAGTAACTTGATACATCTCTTTTGCAGGCGTTGTTTAGGGGCAGAAAGAAAGAAAGTGAGTGACAGAGAGAAAGAAAAGAAAGAAACTAAAAAAAAAGCTCCTCCCTCTTCTTCACTCTATTTCCATTATCAGTTGTCTTGCTCTTCAATGTTTTATTTATTACGTTGTGGTATTGTAGGTGGTGTGTTAGGAAGGCCGGAGGAGATAGAAATATTATCTTTATGCACTCCAGAGAAAGGGAGGAAGATATTGTAGAGGTAAGGGAAGATAACGGAGTAGAGGTATTGTGCGAAAAGATGACGTGGTTGTGGGAAATGAAGGGGTGAGGGGAGATGAAGGGGTGAAGGAAAATAAGGGGATGTGGGAAAATGAGTACGGGTGAAGGATAATGAAAGGGGAGTAAAAGGAATGGTAGTGGTGAGTTAGAGGGGAAAGAAAGAGAAAATGTGGCAAATAAGTGTAGCAGGAAAAATGTATTCGTGACACTAAGATGAAGGAAGAAAGGGAAGAAGGAAAGAGAGAAGGGTAAGAGAGGACGAAAAATAGGTACAATACACTACCTTTTCTATGGCATTTTCAACCCAGTCTCTGCACGAGGAATAGGTAAATTCATGAAGGAATATTCTATGTTCTGTGTCTATGCGTAGTAGGGAGTGTAAGGGGAGAGGGCGTCGTGGAATTCATGTCATACACCATTATTTTTTTTCTTCTTCTTCGACATTCATTCGCGTCACAAGAGTACTTACTGTGAGTTGTATTGGTGTGTATCGAAGGAAAAACATAGTTGACCATCATAAAGCGTGGGTTACAGTATGAAAGGACGAACATATACATACAAATATATATCTACATTTGCGTGGCTTGTCATGTTTTGTCTTTTTTTTATTCCATTGACGTGTGTGTGTGTGTGTGTGTGTGTGTGTGTGTGTGTGTGTCTGTGTGTCTGTGTGTCTGTGTGTCTGTGTCTGTGTCTGTTCGTGTTCGCGTGTGCGTGTGCGTGTGCGTGTGTGTGTGTGAGTAATTCATCGAGGTATGGAGGATCACGTGCTGTACTCGTGATCGTCAGCCATTTTCCTGCACGAAAGAGCTCAGAAGATCATAGAGACGGATCTATGGGAAAGGCTGAAATCTCTCTCACATCACACACACCCATCCCCTTTCAGTGAAAATCCTTAGCGACTGGAGCAAGGTTCGAACCCACGCCTTGCCCAGTGACAGGCCAAGTCGTTAGCACTGAGCCAGAGAAGTGCATGTTGCATTGGATGTATTTCTTCACCGGTTGTGCTAAACATAGTGATTGATAAGGGAGATAATAGTGATGTGTGAGGTGTTAAAACTTCCACACACATAAAATATTACTTTTTAGCTGCTATTTTACGCTCCAACACGCACCCACACATGCACATACTCACGCTAACACACACACACACACATACACACACACACACACACACACACACACACACACACACACACACACACACACACACACACACACACACACACATACACACACACACACACACACACACACACACACACACACACACACACACACACACACACACACACACACACACACACACACACACACACACACACATACACACACACACACACACACACACACACACACACACACACACACACATACACACAAGGCTTATTTATACGCAGTGGGACAACAAACGCTGCCATACATACACTTCAAGGTCAGGTCGGCGTAGCACACGTAGGTTTATTGCGAGAAAAACAGACCAGAATAGACACATTTACGTAAACTGTTTAGGGTAGGTCAGCCCTCCCAGGAGCCTCGAGATGTAAACAGAAGCCTCACGCAGACCAGAGGGCGAGGAAGACATTAGAGAAAACGAGGAGAC
>JAXIVD010005299.1:12500-15000 GCA_036785275.1 Cancer borealis | reverse complement strand
GAGAGTAATTGTAAAATATAACCAAAACTTGAACACAAAACTCTAAGTCACTCGTAATTAATTAACTCATACTCATACTTCACTCATACTTTCATATACCCATAAATAACATCAAGAAGAAAAAATTTAACATTCCTAATCAACTTACGATGTTTGCTGAGTGTCATCGAGAGAGCGTTTCTCAGAGACTGTGTAAAATAACTCCATTGTAATTCCTTATTGGTGATGGTCTCTAGTCAGCTTGTTGGTTTCATTGCCTCCTCCTCCTCTTCTATCTAACAATGTTCTTTCCAATGATCTTATCACCATACATCACTTTCCCGGCGTACGTACTTTTCCTTTTATCCTGCCATGCTCAGTGAAAACGTAGAAAACCAACAAAATATTTGGAAATAGTTTCAAATCTTATTTGAAGCATGATTCAGAATATATAATAGAAGCTGATGAAGCTACGGTCACACTAGGTTTTACTAACGCTAGCCTGGCTTCCGTTTTTTCCGGATTTACAGCGATACGACTACCAGTCTGGTCACACACGTAGAAGAACTAACCTTGTGGAATCAGCTGATCATAACAACAACACAAGCCATTATGGAGGAAGCATTTCTCTTCTTCTTCTTCTGCTCATGAACATTTTCCATGAGACTTATAATAGCGTCATGGGACCAATGAATTGAACTATTTATGTTGTTGACCTTTGTAAAGGATTGTTTTGGTCTTCTTCTCTTTCGCCTTTTGCCTTTCGCGCCACGAATTGTTATGAAAAATTCATTCCCAAGCCGATATAACGATTATATGACATTTGATCACAATCAAATCATATTCAGGAATGGTGATTTCACAATGTGTGATGTTTTATTTCAGAAATTATTGTGAATTTGCCAGATTTTTTTGCTATAAACAATATGCTTTATACACAACTCCCACATGATTTTTCACTCAAACTTGTAATCTTTATGTTAATTTCCTATTTGCAAAAGTTGTAAAATCATTGTTTATGTTCAGCCATGGTTCAGCAATCATTACTGATTGTAAAGACATGAAATACAATGTCCTAAGTAGAATATTAACTGATATATGAAGTATTATCTGTCATCACTCATAGCAGCGGAATCTATAGGACCGAAATGTAATATCGTCTGTCAGCGATTGTCGCGAGTGTCCAGTCAAGTATGGTGTAGTTTATGGTCATACATATACAAGTCAGATGAGTTTGCTATTAGAATCTAGAACATGTATTGACAACTAGCTAGAAGACGATAAAAATAAGTTTAATTGACAACCTAACAAATGATAATTAGTAGTTTGTCATATTATGTATGACCATAGACTACACCATACTTGACTGGACACTCGCGACAATCGCTGACAGACGATATTACATTTCGGTCCTATAGATTCCGCTGCTATGAGTGATGACAGATAATACTTCATATATCAGTTAATATTCTACTTAGGACATTGTATTTCATGTCTTTACAATCAGTACTGATTCAGCAATCATTACTGATTGTAAAGACATGAAATACAATGTCCTAAGTAGAATATTTACTGATATATGAAGTATTATCTGTCATCACTCATAGCAGCGGAATCTATAGGACCGAAATGTAATATCGTCTGTCAGCGATTGTCGCGAGTGTCCAGTCAAGTATGGTGTAGTCTATGGTCATACATATACAAGTCAGATGAGTTTGCTATTAGAATCCAGAACATGTATTGACAACTAGCTAGAAGACGATAAAAATAAGTTTAATTGACGACCTAACAAATGATAATTAGTAGTTTGTCATATTACTAAAGATTAATGCTAATGGTAAGATAGCACGATATCAATACCAATACAATTTGGAAAATGATGATAATATTAAACCACTTTGGCATAATTGTCTTGTTCAATAATCTTGTATTTTAGTTAAATAAAACAGGACTTGGAGAAGTTGATCTACATGAGTTGTTGGATGAACATTCTCTGTCTATTATCAGGGAAAAGTGGCTTAGGTGCAGACTTACAAGAATTACTTTCTTCGAAAGAAGAAAAAATGGATAGTTTATAAAAACTATGAAATAGGCATTAATATTTAAACAAGAGGAACTATTTCTTACCAGTAGATCATATGTGTCCTTTATTACTGTATATGGAAACTATATGTTGAGTTTTCTTGATGTCCAAGTTTAATCACTTTACTACCATATCTAGGTACAAAAAACTATGGCTAAATATACCAATGTCAAATGCCAAAAATGCATTATTACTTAATGTTTTTTATGCTGCTAATGCGGATCAATCTTCTATTTCTGTTTAAGAAAAATAATGTTCTATGCATGTTTGCCGCTATATTCACCACGGCAGGCCTTCATGACGCAGCTATGGCCAGGTTTTTTTTGTTTTTATTTGTGTTACTGTAAAGCCTCAAAGCGACACGATAGAAAGAAAATTACTAAAAATAAAACCCTCCGTTTCTTCAATGATATAAATAACAAGTGGATGCAAGCTGCG
>JAXIVD010005299.1:0-5000 GCA_036785275.1 Cancer borealis | reverse complement strand
CCTATTAAGAGATTATCACCTGTGTGTAAATCACTGTATCTTTTCATTACGAGTGAAACTATTGTTCATGATCCTGTTGATGTAATGGGGCATTAAAAACATTTCGTTAATTCGCTCTACGTTGTCTAGTAGTAGTAGTTGTAGTTGTAGTTGTAGTTGTAGTTGTAGTTGTAGTTGTAGTTGTATACAATAGTGATAGGGGATGTGGAGAGTTAGTATTATAAGCTGATGCTCTTTATCGCGTGTCTGTCTCCCTATTTTTAGCGTTAGAGGCTGAACTGTGGCTGCTGCATTAACTTGGCTGTTATCGTTTCTGTCTCTTATCATATAGTGAGCTACCGAGTAACCATTTATAGGAGGGTGACGAGGCTGTGTACCGTCTGTCTCGATCGTGACTTAACAGTGTGATAGACAGAAACTACAACGCCATGTGGCACAAAAGTGAACCTAAGAACCACCATCATTAAAGACGATGGAAAAATTGTGTAGATTAAAGAATATGTTTTATGTTGCGAAATAAGCCTTGACATTAGTGTTGAAAGCAAGGTAATATAAAAGATTAAATCCTCTGCAAGGAAGGCGCTCAGTGAGACAGAAATAGAAACCTGAACGTGAACACCAACATTATAGTGTCTATATCGTGCTGCCTTTAGGTGGAGTCCTTCCCATCTATACTGGCGGTGCGTTGGGGACGAACACCTACACGCTGTCACTTATATAGAGGAGAGTCTACGTGAATAATAACATACCTAGAAACTTTTCACGACACTTTTGGGTTGTAGCTTAATGACAGTTGTCTTCTGTCGTAATGCCATGGGGTGGGGTGTGAGGGGGAAGGCGCCAGTCCCTGTGATGTGTCTGGCCCGGCATCTGTGAGTGTGTTTTATTAACAACTTGACCTTTAATGCGGTTGGATACTCGCTCATACACCAGCGTGAGCGAGGCGAGTGATTGGAAATCCAGCTCCACAAATGAAACCTTATAACAAAGGAAAAAAAATACAAAAAAATCAAGGAGAAACAAAAATGTAGGACGAATAGAGATTAATAAACGAAAGCAGAGGCAGGTGGTGATCGTGGGTTTTACTACAGATGGTCGATATCGAGCTGTCTCCACCGCCGCCTCCACAGTCGAACAATGGTGGCGCCTTCCTCCTTCACTGCTTAATAAATCACAGTGGTCTGGGGATGAATTATGCACGAAGGAAAAGAGCAAATGGAATCCGGAAACATCTCTGTAGCATCACTAAAACACATCCACAAGTGTACGAGGAGGGGGAAAGGTGAAGGGAGTGTTAAAGTTTATCACTGGAATCGGACGACGTGAATTACATAGAATTACATAGATAATCAGACCACACAGACCATAATTATGACCCTAGAGTAAACACTATCTAATGCAAACACGATTAAAAGAAAACGAAGTCGATCGGAAGCAACATAATCGAAAACCTAGTTGGAGGAAATGGTAATCGAATTAGTTCTGAAATATTTATTCTGGCACACTGCACTACGAAAGGAGGAGGCTTATTTTACTTTCTAATGACGATTACTGGCTTTCCGATTTATGTATCGTCTGAGAATGTTAAGGTGAGAAGTCCAACATGGTTGTCATTTATTTATATTATGAATAACACAGATCAAAAACAGATCCCTGTGCAACACCACTAGTGACTGGTTTCCAATTCCAGGCAGATCCATTGATAACGACCCTTTGTTTTCTATTGTTCAACCAGTTTTTCATCCAGTTGTGAACATTACCTGCAATGATTCTGAATCTTAACTTATCATGAAAACTGTATCGAAGGTCTTTTGACAATCAAGCTTTACAATGTCTAAAGATTGGATGATATCGTGGACAGCAAAGTGGTCATTATAAAATATTGAGAGATAAGATAAATATGATTTTTTTATATTTAAAGCCGTGTTGCGAGTTTCTAATCAGAGAATATAGTTCAATGTAACTAAAGGATTTGTCTTTTCATGCTTTCGAGCAACTTGCGAGACAACTACAGATGTCAAGCTAATGGATGTGTAATTTCCGGGTATATTTCTATCACCTTTCTTAAATATTAGGGTGACACAGTGAGAGAGAGACAGAGAGAGAAAGAGAGAGAGAGAGAGAAGAGAGAGAGAGAGAGAGAGAGAGAGAGAAGAGAGAGAGAGAGAGAGAGAGAGAGAGAGAGAGAGAGAGAGAGAGGAGAAGAGAGAGAGAGAGAGAGAGAGAGAGAGAGAGAGAGAGAGAGAGAGAGAGAGAGAGGAGAGAGAAAAAAAAAAAAAAGAGAGAAATTAAAATCTTATGTTTTTTTCAATTGGGACCTATTTTTCCTTCTTTCTCTAAACCTGTTCCATTTTTTTTTTCATTACGTACTAATTAAGCTACACAAAAAATAGACGACAGAAGAATTCGTATGGTCATGTCTGGAATATTAGCTATCTCAAGGCACGGAGGACTAGTATAATCTATAATAGTCAACTAATGAAACGGTGAACTGCAAATGAAGAGTTTAGAATCTAGAAAAAAAATGTAGCTTGAATCAAATTTCTTACGATGGAGGAGTAGAGTGGAATAGATAAATGTAAAAGGAATAATTCAGGACGACCCACACTCACTTCAGAGATGTTTATTACACATCTTTTAGTCAACATTCGGCAGCACATCAAACCAGGTGCTAATGACCAAGCTTGAGGTGCAATGATGTATGGCTGAAGTGGAGGGATGTGTGGCTGAAGTGAGTGGATGTGTGGCTGAACTGGAGGGATTGTGTGGCTGGAGTGGAGGGATGTGTGGCTGAACTGGAGGGATGTGAGGCTGAAGTGGAGGATGTGTGGCTGATGTGGAGGGATGTGTGCTGAAGTGGAGGGATGTGTGGCTGAAGTGGAGGGATGTGTGGCTGAAGTGGAGGGATGTGTGGCTGGAGTGGAGGATGTGTGGCTGAAGTGGAGGGATGTGTGGCTGAAGTGGAGGGATGTATGGGTAAAGTGGAGGAATGTCACATAAGGATGGAACTCCACACTGGGTAAAACAAACCTTAGCAAGTTTATCGTATATGAAATTAAAGAGGAGAAAGTTAAGGATTTATTGCCTGTAACATTCCAAGTGAAAATTATGTGAATCTAAAGTCATGTCCAGCTTTATTTTTCCTTGCTGCCGTGTACAAACACACACTACATTTTTTGTACTACATAAACTATCACCTTTTTTTTTTTTTCCTCCTTTTTACATTTGACGGATGATTCAAAGGCATGAAGTATGTATATAATCCTATGTTTTTTCTTATATTATATGTCTTAATTTTTAAACGGTTCCTTTTTTTTTTTTTACCTTTTACTATTGGCATAATGAAATGTAACTTTAGTAGTATCCCCTTAAAATCCTCATACGTAAGGTCAAAATGTTAAGTCAAAAAAGAAAGAATAGATGGACTCAACACTTAACAAAACTCGCACACCTCACTAACAAACATTGGGTGGGGATGCCTGGAACACTTCTCCGTACCTACCTAACTATAGCAGGTGGTCTTGATTTAAAGAGAAAATGGTGGTGTCTTTAATTTGGTGTTTTTCAATGGCCTGAAGATTTAGAGCTAACTTTTTGTTTTCTCTCTTTTTTTTTTGCCTAGCGGGTGATTTCCAATAGCTAAAAACTCAATTTTTTTTCAATTTTACTCTCTCTCTCTCTCTCTCTCTTCTCTCTCTCTCTCTCTCTCTCTCTCTCTCTTCTCTCTCTCTCATCTCTCTCTCCTCTCTCTCTCTCTCTCTTCTCTCTTTCTCTTTCTCTTTCTCTTTCTCTTTCTCTTCTCTCTGTCTCTGCTCTCTCTGTCTCTGTCTCTGTCTACTGTGCGTTCCCTACATTCTCATTTTTAAATCCACTCTCACTCTAGCCCTTAGCTACACTCTCATCGTCACTCATTTTCACTTTCAATTTTCTTGCTAATAGTCGCCTTTTATTTCTTCTTTACTCATTCACTTTCATATTTCATCTCTTGCCCTCACCTTCACTGTTACCCTTCCTCACTTCCCTCTGGTTGTCCTCATGCATCATAGCCTTCACTTAATACTTCTTCATTCCTTCACTTTCTTTCTCATGTCTTGTCTGTTTCACTTTCACTCTCAACTTTTCATATTCACAGTTGCCTCCACCTCCCACGTATATACCACTGTTCGTCATTATTCCTATTGTTTTCCTTTTTTCTTTTTTCTTTTTGTAACGAATGCTAAAATTTATACTCAGTCACGTGATGATGTTTATGTTTTTTCCTCGATAAGTCACCTGCGTGTCAATTGAGAATGAGAGTAAAAGTAAGAGTAAGAGAGAGTTAGCTCAGGTGATAAATTAAATGAATGTGAAGTGAGACTGAATGAAGTGATCAGTGAAAAAACTAACTATTGGACTTACTTTTTTTATATGTTGTTGAATTACTGCCACGTCGAGTGTGCTAATTAAGTTTGGTTGTAGGAGAGACTAAAGAGATAGATGTTTTTGTAAACCCTTCCCGTACCTCACTATTTTTTTATTATCATTTGTTATTTTGTTTTTAAGTTCTTTTTTTTCATCAATGGCTTTAAAAGAGATACATACTAACAACTTTTGAACGTCATGATCTTTTTTTTTTGCATCATGTGTAAAATGTTTGTTAATGCTCGCACTTTTTTTTTTATACAGTTCTGCTTATTTTTTTTCTCTTCTCGTGAGTGAGTCACCTTAACATCTTTTTTCTTTTCGTTGTGGTATTTAAATTTTGAACGAATGGTATATGTCAGCGACGATATGGAAGTGTTGCAGGGTTTTTTTTTATAGTGTTCTGAAGAAAAAGGAAAATTGTTAGGGGTTTTAAAATGTGTTAGTGGAGTAGTGCTCACATGTTTTGACAAACCACTCTGGTGATGTTATTTTCAGTTGTAGGAGTATTATATTATTATTAGTTATTAGTAGTAGTAGTAGCAGTAGGTGGTAGTAGTAGTAGTTAGTATGTAGTAGTAGTAGTAGTCAGTACGTAG
>JAXIVD010005298.1:0-30037 GCA_036785275.1 Cancer borealis | reverse complement strand
AGAGAGAGAGAGAGAGAGAGAGAGAGAGAGAGAGAGAGAGAGAGAGAAGAGAGAGAGAGAGAGAGAGAGAGAGAGAGAGAGAGAGAGAGAGAAGAGTGCACTAAAGGAGATAAGCAGAAAGCAAAGAGAGAAATAACGATGTAGAAGAAGATAAAAGAAGAAGAGGAGGAGGAGGAGGAGGAGGAGGAGGAGGAGGAGGAGGAGGAGGAGGAGGAAGAGGAGGAGGAAAGAAGGAAGAGAAGGAGAAGGAGGAGGAGAAGAGAGGTGTGTGATCTGCTGTCTGTCTGTCTGTCTGTCTGTCTGTCTGTCTGTAGCCTAAACTTAGGAATAATTCAGTAGCTGGTATTTGGTTAAGATTTCAGTGCCAAGAAAGTAACTCTTCTCACGCAACCCTCCTCCTCCTCCTCCTCCCTCCTCCTCCTCCTCCTCCTCCTCTGATTCCGTTCTTCCTCCTCTTCTTCTTCCTCTCTCTCTTAATTCCGCTTCCAATTTCGTTTCCTCCTCCTCCTCCTCCTCCTCCTCCTCCTCCTCCTCCTCCTCTTCCTCCTATTCGTGTCCTTCACCTTCTTCCCCTTCAGTTCGTTTTTTTTCTTTGCTTTGTTTTCTTTCGAATTTTCTTGTTTTTTTCTTTCTTTCTTTCTTTTATTAACTCGTTCGACTGAGTTTGTCTTCCTGTTTCCTTTTATCTATTTTTTTTTTTCTTGACGGGAATCTCTCCAACTTCTAAACACACACTCTCTCTCTCTCTCTCTCTCTCTCTCTCTCTCTCTCTCTCTCTCTCTCTCTCTCTCTCTCTCTCTCTCTCTCTCTCTCTCTCTCTCTCTCTCTCTCTCTCTCTCTCTCTCTCTCTCTCTCTACACACACACACACACACACACACACACACACACAACCCTAACCAAACTTAATGAATAAATAACTAAATTAAACACACATTCACTGATAAAAACACAAAATATAAAGGAAAATAATGCATGAATAACTAGGAGGAAAAAAAAAAAGTATATATATATATGTAAAAAAATGTATAAATAAATGAATAACTAAAAGGGTCACACGCGAGAGCCAATAAATATTAACAAAAGCAGTTCACAATTGTACTTGACAAACGACAAAGAACTTAACAAAGGAAACGAAGACAGAAAGAAAGAAGCAAAGGGATTCCAGGTGCGAGAGAGTGAGAGAGAGAGAGAGAGAGAGAGAGAGAGAGAGAGAGAGAGAGAGAGAGAGAGAGAGAGAGAGAGAAGAGAGAGAGAGAGAGAGAGAGAGAGAGAGAGAGAGAGAGAGAGAGAGAGAGAGAGAGAGAGAGAGAGAGAGAGAGAGAGAGAGAGAGAGAGAGAGAGAGAGATGAAAAGAAGAGCAAAAAAAACAAAAAAAAAACAAATAAAATAAAAATAGAAATAAAAAAAAGAAGAAAAAACGAAGAAATAATGAAGTAAAACATAACACGAAGTGAAAAAAAAAAATGAAAAGTGAAAAAAAACACGAAGGAAAAATAAACTTATACATATTTTTCATAATAATTGATGTTGATATAATAATAACTCTGTATTCCAGAAGCTTCCAAAACACACACACACACACACACACACACACACACACACACACACACACACACACACACACACACACACACACACAAGAGGCTCAAGGTCGTGGAAGAGGACAGATGAGAATGAAGAAGTGACTAGAAATAATGGAGGAGGAGGAGGAGGAGGAGGAGGAGGAGGAGGAGGAGGAGGAGGAGGAGGAGGAGAGGAGGAGGAGGGGAGGAGGAGGAAGACGAGTATGAAAGCAGAACAATAACTTCATTTAAATTTCAAGACAATACACAAGGAAAGTAAACAGTAAAAAAAAAAAATAAATAAAGAGATAAAAAACAAACAAAAACAACAACAATAATACAATAAATAATAATAATAAAAAGTCATAAAAAAAAAAAAAAAAAAAAATTGAAAAAGAACATATATACACATTAAGAAAAATAACATGAAATATGAGAGAAGGAAAGAGAAGAGAGAGGAAAGGAGAGAATTAAGATAGGAACAGACATAGGAAAAGAGGGAAAAAAAGAGAAAAGAGGATAAGAGAGAAACAGGAGAGGAACAAATGTAGAGAAAGAGACAAGAATAGAGGAAAGATGAAAGGAGAGAAAGAGGAACACGCGTAGGTAGAGAGTGACGGACAGAGACGTAACACAATACTGGAGGTACAACTAAATCAGATTACCCCGAGGTTGGTAAGGCTTCACTAATCCAGAATCAAGCTTCATACATACATACATACACACACACATACATACATACACACATACATCATTTTTTCTCTCTCTTTCTCTCTCGTCTAGAGTTCTGCGTCTTTCCTATAAATAGAAAGAGAAAAAGCTAGCGACAAGAACGAAGAAAAAGAAATAGAAAGAAAAGAAGAAAGGGAGATAATGGTCTCTCTCTCTCTCTCTCTCTCTCTCTCTCTCTCTCTCTCTCTCTCTCTCTCTCTCTCTCTCTCTCTCTCTCTCTCTCTCGGTCTTTCTTTTAATATTGTTTGTTGTTGTGTTTGCTGCTTGTGTGGAGGAACAAGAGGTGGTGGTGGTGGTGGTGGTGGTGGTGGTGGTGGTGGTGGTGGTGGTGGTGGTGGTGGTGGTGGTGGTGGTGGTGGTGGTGATGGTGGTGGTGGTGGTGGTGTCCAAGAAACCGCAGAGAATAAAATGTAACTGAGAGAGAGAAAAAAAAAACCTACTAATACTATCCAGACTATTACTACCACTACTACTACTAATAATAATAATAATACGACCTCCACCGTTCTTATCTTTCCTTCCTTTCTTCTCCTCCTCCTCCTTCTTCTTCTTGATCCTCCTCCTCTTCTTCGTCAATACTCCAATCAACATTTTCTATTTACACATCAACACCAACTTTCCTATCTCTCCTCTCCTCATAAAACTACAACCTTTCCCTTCTAATATCACGCACTCGCTCACTCAATTAATCCCTTACGTTCATCCCTTCCTAATATTACTGTGTGATTATCCTTGTTATCTACCTTACCCAGACAGTGTGACAGGTAACACTCCCGCCCCTTCACCTGCTGCCTGCTTACCTACCCCCTACGCCCTACCCTTTCCCCCTACCGTCACCTGCTGCCTGTTTACTTACCTATCTGTACCCAAGACCCTAATTTTATCACGGTTGAAAATTAGTGATTCCTACGGGACACTTTCTCATTCTTATTCTTTACCCTCTCGATGATAACAAAATCAAGTCAATCCGTAGGGAAGTTAATGTGGGTTGTAAATAATTATAGTGTCGTTCAATAAAAAAAACTTCTGATTAGTGATGAAGGAAGGAAGAATTGTGGAGAGTAAAAGACAGTCGAGTTCAGTGCGCATCTAGATTCTCGTTTTGTTTCTTTGGCAGGAGATAAAAGTAAGTCTATATTGGTGACGAATATATATCTTCACCCTAAGGAAATATTCATTGTTTTATATAATTCAGCGAAATAGAGAAAGAGAGAGAGAGAGAGAGAGAGAGAGAGAGAGAGAGAGAGAGAGAGAGAGAGAGAGAGAGAGAGAGAGAGAGAGAGAGAGAGAGTAAGGATATAGATGTGTGAGGGAAGAGTGAGGGGTTAGAGAAAAATAGGTCTTGCTGAGGGGAAGGTGGAAGTGGAGGTGGAGGTGGAGGCTGCTGAAAAGATAATGAGGAGGGGACCAAGAAATTAATGAGTGATGAGGACTGGACAGTGACGAGGGAAACGAAGAGAGGAGAAGGAAGGGAGGAAGGAAAATGAGACAAGGACGAGGGATGGGCAGGAATAAAGGATGAGGAAGGGAAGAGAAATAAGGGAGGACAGAGGGAAGAATTAGAATGAAAATTGACAACACAGAGAAAAAAAAACGGAGGCTCAGTTTCACACAAATTCAATACACATTTTCAGCAGCACATTAGCTCATAGAGTTCTGCAACAGTGCTCCTCAATGGCATCACATCAACCAGCATATTAGCACAGAATCCTTTAGAGAGATTAAAGGGAGATCACAGTGCAAGGGTTGAGAGGCATGTGAAGCGTGGACTCACAACTGATCCTCGTCAATTGAGGCAAATGGAAACGAGTTGCAGCTACAGTCTAGTGTGTAAACTTGCATCCGATACCTACATATGTGACTATTTCTTTCCTTTCTGTTGTCATCTGTGTATTTTCAAACCTGTTATCATACTGCACTTCATCTCAGTTTGGTGTATGTTTTATTTCTATTCATTTACAAGGCCACAATGCTATCAGTGATCTGTATTCACTTTTATTCAAGTATTTAACAAGTATCGATCGAGAATGATGTGAAAAAAACCAGGTGTGTTGGCTGGCTGATTGAGTCCACTTGATCAGGATTCGAACTCAGGTCAAAGACTCACCCAATGCACCAGGGTAAAATAATTTCTTTTTTTTCTTTTACAAGGAATTGGTGCGTAAAACAATATTTACTGAAGATTCATGACCGAGAAGAGTGACGTGAAAATATCTATGAACGACAATCAAAAGACAATATACAGATGCACAATGACACCCTTACAACAACAACAACAACAACAACAACAACAACAACAACAACAACATACAATGATGCAGCAAACTCCACTGATATTCCTTTGATATACATTTTATTGTAACATGAACAGGAAGGCAAAACGATTTATTCCTCTTTTTTTTTTATTTCTTTTCACAATGCTTCATTATTTCGAAGCGGGTTTGGTGATCCGTATTTCACACATTTCTTGCCCTGAATCACCACTCTGTTTGACGCACATACAACACCTTTACTGACACTTCCCTGTTTGGATTTTAAGTCTCCTATTGTGAGTGTGTGTGTGTGTGTGTGTGAGAGAGAGAGAGAAAGAGAGTGATAGTGTGGTGGAGTGTGGTGGAGTGGGGTGGAGTAAGGTGGGTGGGAGTGGGAGTGGATGTACAGAGGAACACTTGGTATTCAGACAGAGAGGCTGAGTTGCTTCAGAATGCATAACCCTATCGTCAACTTGTTTATTCAAAGGAAGAAAGAAAGAGAGAGACAGAAAGAGATCAGTATCAGTCAGCGTACAGTGATGCATCCCAGTTTCGTGTTTCACTTACGCAATATTTCACAACTGTAGCATCTCTTGTGAACTTGTATTTTGATGATGTGTTGGATATGACGGTGTGTTAGTTTTGTGTGTATTTGTACTGCATTCACTCACTCACTCACTCACTGCTGCATGTGTATCTATTGTGTATGTTGTTATGTTATTGATGAAGATGGCAATACCTCCCCAACACAAGCGGGGTGGGGAGGGGGGGGGGGGGAGCAGCCTGCTGAAGCCAAAGGTTGCTTCACTTATCAAAACAGTTGACTCCAATAGCTGTTTGAGAGCTAAACGAACATTATTTCTTTTACGTAAAACACAATTGGATACATAAGACACCAGCTTTTTTTTTTCTTACTTTACAGAACAAAAACAATCGTTCATCAAGGTTATTCCATTACACTGATCAACTTTCAACACACTCAGAGTACATTAGCGTGCGTGTGACCTTAGCTAGTGGTGTCCTCAGACGGTACTGCGGCAGGGGAAGGAAGAATCATTGCATTAAATCCACAAATTCACGGTCGCATGGTCCTGTAACACCGCCAACACCACGAATAGTCAGACCCAGGTGTTGGTAATGGGCTGGTGTGGCGACGGCGTGGGTGAGGGCGTCCAGAGAGCCTTACAGGTTTACTTGGCTATGAATAAGCTTCTTGTACTAGGTTAGCTTTGTCGTAATACCTAGTAATACACAGCGTTGAGAACGGACATATATCCTTGAGAGTAATTAATGAGTTATGTTTGTATGTGCTTTAACGCTTATCATTATCATCATTATTATCACCATGAGGAAGGCAGGTGTTACGCGTACACAGCTCACCGTTAATTACACCAAGATATCTCGTACCAGTAATATATCAAGAGGGTGCACGAACAGCCTCTGGTGCACGTAAAGCCACACTGTTACGTGCACTCACACTACTGTAGAGGGAAGCTGAGGATGCCCTGCACGCAACTCTTTATAAAATTAATCACGGTAACACATTATTGCAACAATTCTGGCTGTGTTGTGTGTTATCTCCCCAAGGAATGGTCGGGAGTTACCTCAATGCAACGCACGCAACAAATGATCAACGCGGAATTAAATAATCACACAAGAACTCTGCATTGTGTTTCCTCTCACTCCAACTGACTATTTTCAATTCATTTAAAATTTTTGTGTAAACTACTTATCATGAACATGCAACGTGTGTGTATGTACGTGTGTGTGTGTGTGTGTGTGTGTGTGTGTGTGTGTGTGTGTGTGTGTGTGTGTGTGTGTGTGTGTGTGTGTGTGTGTGTGTGTGTGTGTGTGTGTGTGTGTGTGTGTGTGTGTGCGCGCGTGTGTGTGTGTTTGCGCGTGTGTGTGAGAGGTGAAAAAGATAATGTCAGTACACATTATCAACCTGTTTTCACAAGTTAATGAATAAATAAAAAATAGCAGGTTTTTTTTCCTGTTATGCTATTTTTTTTAGCCTGAATTCCAGTATGATGACATGACAGCATCCCGCTACCTCCCCTCCCTCACTCCCTCCCTCATCCTCCACTCCTTAATAACGTGGAAACTGTTGCATCCACCAGTCATTCCTTAATTACATTTTGATTCACATCCATTAGCATATCTACCACTAAATTAACTCTTCCCTTATTCATCATTACCCTCCCTATTCTTCTCCTCCTTCCATACTGTTACACACGAACCACAACACACATAACAAAACACATCAGAAACTATTGCACTCCCTTGCACTCCAGATATCTCTCCATCCATCCATCGACCTACCTTCCTACCTATCTATCCATTTATCTAACTATCCATCCATTCCCTTGTCTAGCTTGGAGACATGGCGGTGGGCAGGAGGAGAATAGAGCGTGTGGGAGGCAGGAGAGGACGGCTGGGCAGTGACTAATCGCCTTCACTGCAAGTCTCGCTGGTTGGCCTGTTTGCTGTGGCCTCGAGGCGTGGAGTGTGGTCGCTGTCGCATACTCACACACGCAAACACACGCACACGCATATAAACAAGGACTAAAAAAAAAAATTAGTAACGAGAAACAAAGGACAAGAGATTAAGGATAAGAACGGAAGAGGAAGAGAACGATAGAAATGCAAGAAGTGAATAAAAATTTCATAAAAAGATTGAACTGAAATACTAAAAGAAATGCAAGAGAAAAAAAGAAAAGATGAGAGAGAGAAAAAAAAAAATATAATGCATGACTACAAAAGGTTATGCAGGTGAGGTGAGGTGAGGTGAACAATGAAGGAACCTTGCACCTGGGGCATTTCTCTCTCTCCCTCCCCCCTAACACCTAAACCCTTCCCATCACCTTTAAGATTATTGATTAAAAAAAAAAAAATCTTTTATTCATTACAACTTCATGGCTTCAACTTGCTACTCTTTGGCGTCACGTGACCTTAAGTTGTTAATTGCAAACTATCATATAATCAATTAATCCATCAATCATTCACTACCTGCGGACACCTGACGGACGAGTACGATACAAGTTCAGGTACATTATTTATTTAAAACTTGGATAGAAAGTTAGTTAGTTAAATAGTCTGGATGGGTGTGTTTTTTCTCTCTTTGATAAATGATGTTGTGGATAGAGGAAGTGTAATTTGTTAATGCTAGTCAGGTCGATGCTCGCTTGGAGATGATACGTTCCCATGAGCAAGGTGTGTGTGTGTGTGTGTGTGTGTGTGTGTGTGTGTGTGTGTGTGTGTGTGTGTGTGTGTGTGTGTGTGTGTGTGTGTGTGTGTGTGTGTGTGTGTGTGTTTATTAATTCAAGGCTACGTCATGTTCTATACACACTCTCTTATTAATTCAATGTCAACCTTTAATAATAACAATGGATTCACAACGTTACGATCCAAGCTTCAAAGAAATATTCAAATGTTTTTTCATCGTCTCCAATTTATAAAGTAAAAAAAATTAGAACCTTTTTCAAAACATATCTAACTTGTCTCTAAAATATTACAGGTTCACTTAACAGAATATAAATACTCGTGACACTCTCCTTATTACATCACTGAAGATAGAAAGAGTGAAAATCCTACCCTGACTGATACACAATCCACTTTGGTAACTTTACGTAATAACAGTTTTATGATAAGATTACAACCATCGTAGCGCTAAAGGAACAAGTTGTGAGACGGAGGAGGCAGAATAGCGGCGATTTATGTTTATACGCAGGGAGAGGAAGGAAGAAGGAAGGTCAACGAGTCAACGTACGCCAAGGGATCACCAGCAGCAAGGGTGGTGGTGTACGGAAGGAAAAATTCGAGTCTCTGTAAAGTGTTTGAAACGCAAGACACTAGAAACATCGCTGGTGGGACGCGCAAAACTGTATACTGAGGCTCCCAACACGGTGAGGAGGAGGGAACGAAGGAGGGAGGGAAAGAAGGAGGGAAGGAGGGAGGGAAAGATGGAGGGAAGGAGGGAAGGAAGGAGGGAGGGAAGGAGGGAGGGAAGGAGGGCGGGAAGGAGGGAGGGAAGGAGGGAGGGAAGGAGGGTGGGAAGGAGAGAGAATACGCTGCAGCAATCTGGTGCAAACACCCCAAACAACAGCTGCTTACCTTTACAAGACGAGGGGACGATATTCCTGGACAAAACAACACCACCGCAGAATTTCTTAAGCGTAAACTTGGTGCGTTGGCCACGATGCTTGACCTTAAAGCCGCACGTCCACTGGCTCAGAACAAGGGTGAGTGAGACGTTTAGCTGACGCACACCCTTACCCCTACACCCTCACCCTCACCCTCATCCACCACCCACAATCACCTCTGAAGGACCCCCCGCCACCACCTCCCACAGACGCGCCGGCCCACCTTTCCTTTCCTCGCCTCTCCTACACATAACAATCCATTCAGTTGTATATTTGAAACCCTTTATGACCCTTCAGCTGCATCAGCGTCAATCTAAGAAGAGGTTCAAGCCCCGCACGGTGACAGGCGCGGCTGGATACCCTGAGACGCTCTTTGGGTGTGTTGGCATTGAGCTCGTCTTGGCGGAGTGTTTTGGTGATGGCTACGGAAAGACTCCTCAAGGCCGGGATTCGCGTGGGTTGACTAGGAAGCATCTCGTCTCGGAACGTAATCTCCTTCACCATCCCACGACTCCTTCCCACGCCCTCCATCACTCTACCTTCCCTTCCTCTGCACGCCTCCCTCCCTACCTCCCTCCCTCCCTTCCCTTTATTCCTCCCTCCCCTGACCAGGACGGGAGACTAACTTTTGACATTAGCAAAAAGTTGGAGTTTTCAATCAAGGGATTCTTTTTGCAGTCCACCCTAAAATTTCGTTTGAAGGCGTCGGTCGTCCTTGGATTAGAGAGGCTGGACGGAGACGCAAATACTCCCTCTGATCTACGGCATGTCGCTTAGGTTAGGCAAGGCAAGGCAAGGCAAGGCAAGGCAAGGCAAGGCAAGGCAAGGCAAGGTAAGGCAAGGCAAGGCAAGGCAAGACAAGGCAAGGCAAATCAAGGCAAGGTAAGATTAGACTTGCAGGGGATTAGTTTCATCTGTAACTTTGTATAAGCGGCAAGGGGAACGTAATTCTCAAAGTACTGAAGCAACTCAATGGTTTACTTCAGGAACTCGACGCGTCTTTGCCTCATAGTGTTTTGTGGTCATCAGCCAAGAACACCTGACCGTGGGGAAGGAGGGGAGGAAGGGGAAGAAGGGGAGGAAGGGGAGTAGAAGGGACAGAGGACGAGGCGGAGATAGGGAAAGCGAGGGATCCAATAGGAGAGAACACAAGGTTGAGGACAAACTGTGAGGGGAAAACAGGGAGGGAGGAAAAGGGAAAACAGAAGGGAAGGGGGTTATGGCTCAGTGTAAGGGAGGGAAGAGAGGAAAGGTAACGAAAATTGGTCTATGGTTTCGGGTCTATGGGAGAGGGAGATTGAGAGTAAAGGTGGAAGAGAAGTGGAAGAGAAGTGGAAGAGACTATGGAAGTAGGATACGTTCATGGGTGAGACCTTCCACTTCCTCTTCCTGTCGTCAAGTTCACATATGATTCAATTTAACAAACTTCTATAATTTCCCGCTCATTTGTGGTCCTTCGCCTCGCGCCTCCCTGGGACTGGCGGAACACAGTGATAATACTCGAGGCTAAAATTCAATAACAAATCATATATACTATTTTCACGGTGCTGCTACTACTCTACTGGATCGAAACCATTCACCGTAGTATCATTCTGCATGGTACGAAAGAAAGAACTCCATTTCATTCAATAAAAACATCAAACAATTTATCGCTCTATACGTGCTGAGATGGTAGAGCTACGAGTTTGTTTTTCACTTCTCTCTTCAACTACAGACTCACCCACGCCGTCTTGTACTCCGACTTTCTCCAACCACAACCAAGACCAGACTGTATTTATTCACAGGAACCTTAATACAACTGACAAAGGTTATAACACGTCTCTCCAAGCTGTTGAAAACCCTACAATAGTCCTTCTAGAGCCCACTTGAAGCATTCCAGATTCCAGATTCCAGTACCGTGTCTCCTACCTCACCCCGCGGCTCCCTAAGTCACTCCTACGCGAGGCACACGTAATACCTTCCGTTTCTTTCCCTTTTTTCAGCCCCGTAAGTGTATCAACGCCCCACGCCACACACCACCACATCACACTCCCTCCCGCACCCACGCCTGCAGCTGACGGCGGAATCCATTTCTGAGTCGACAAGGAAAAAATAAGTGTTAAATATATAAAGGTATATTTCATGGGTTGAAAGTATTTACTGTGTGTGTGTGTGTGTGTGTGTGTGTGTGTGTGTGTGTGTGTGTGTGTGTGTGTGTGTGTGTGTGTGTGTGTGTGTGTGTGTGTGTGTGTGTATGTATGTGTGTATCCTCTCATCACACATCCACACACACACGCACACACACACACACAGATGGAGGTACAGTCTGAGGCTTGATTGGTGTTTACGAGACGCGGCCCAACAAAGCAACTCACCACTTTCCTTCACGTGGCAAGATTGACTATTAAACTGCAAATCAACACCAATAAAGCACTGATTGGATTAACCTTTGCTCAATTTAATTCAAGCAAGCTAACGTCTGCGAATGAAATTTTACACACAGCCGTATGTACAATGAATTCGACGCATCGCCTACACACACCAAAAGGCTCAAGATTGTTACTTATGCATGCAAGGGCCGGTACACACACACACACACACACACACACATACACACACACACACACACACACACACACACACACACACACACACACACACCTTTCACACACCTGTCCACGTGTATTTCCCTCCATAATATTTATATACACAACAACGTGTTATTCTCATGCTCCCGACGAAGGAATAACTATTATATACACCTCAAAATACACACACACACACACACACACACACACACACACACACACACACACACACACACACACAGGCAGAGAGACACACGCACATACAGACACTATTAATTTACTAATTTTGCCGCTAAGGACCCTGTATCTAAATATTAATGGGGGAGAGAGAGAGAGAGAGAGAGAGAGAGAGAGAGAGAGAGAGAGAGAGAGAGAGAGAGAGAGAGAGAGAGAGAGAGAGAGAGAGAGAGAGAGAGAGAGAGAGAGAGAGAGAGAGAGAGAGAGAGAGAGAGAGAGAGAGAGAGAGAGAGAGATGAATAGTGTAGTGAAGGTAATGGTTGTGGTTATTAGTGAACCATATACACATTAATACATTTGCATTCAGCAACCACAGAAGGAAACACAGAGGGTGAAGCCAAGCTGGAAATTATCAAGGTACCCTAAGCAAATGAAGGCACGTCTAGGGATTCATTCTCTCTCTCTCTCTCTCTCTCTCTCTCTCTCTCTCTCTCTCTCTCTCTCTCTCTCTCTCTCTCTCTCTCTCTCTCTCTCTCTCTCTCATTCAATTAACCTGCCCGTGTCTATGATGCCTACCTGTCACTCAAACTGGTAAGAGTAATTTGACGCATTTCATGTCTAGAACAGAGTTTAATTTTAATATTGAAAATACGTGCTATTGTCCATCTCAATTAGGGCCCAAAAAATATATATATAACACAGCATATAAATGACTGCTTACTGGATTTGTGGATTTCGATTAAATTTTGGTACTATATATATATTTTTTTCTATGAATATAATTTACATTGATCAAAGAATTTTTTTTTCACACCTCAGTACTTTTGAATTGGGGTAGAGTGAAATAATTCTAAGCAAATATATAAATCAACGTCATTTTTCGTAACATTCCCTGATAATATATTATGGAAACGTATGAAATATAGGTAATACTTTAAAGTGTAATTCCTGGCGTTCATTTCCTAGGCAACACAATCCTCGCTCGGTGTAAAAACCTCACTCCAGGGACAAAGGAAGGAATACAGAGACTTGCAAGTGAGAAAAACCAACCCACGGAATATAAGATTTGATAAGGGAAGATCCAGAATACATCCTTCCTTCTTCCTTTTGTCTCTCATCTTCGCATCTTCCTCCTTTATCTTCTATTCCCTTCTCCTATCTACTTTCTTGTGTATATAAATAGTATAGTCTCCCCTTACCCTTCATCCTTCTAGCCTTCCCTTTCCCCTTTCTCTATCCTCCCTTTCACCTGTCGTTCGTCTCGTTCTCTTGGTTTCTTCCCTTTTCCTCCTCCCCTGTAAGTGGTGCGGCGCCCCCCCTCCGTCCTCCTCACTCCGCCTGGCTTTCGCTGTTTGCCCTGCGTCCCGTCGATGACCCTCCGACACTTACTGTACCATTTTTAGTCTTACGCTGTATAAAGAGATCAAACTGGACCATCCCGCTGATCCTTCTGCCCTCCTGCCTTGCCCTTATCAATGTGGAACGCTCCCCTACCTCTCTCTTCTTCTTCTTCCTCCTCCTCCTCCTCCTCCTAACGGTAAACAGGAAATTCCACCGGTAAGCGGAAAATTCGGGTCCCCACTCACATAATATTTCGGTTACGGTCTTCTTTTCCGTGTAATAATCATGGAGGGAAGTAAAGAACATCCTTGGCTTCAGTTAAGGAGCCTAGAGTCTGTCTGTTTGTGTGTGTGTGTGTGTGTGTGTGTGTGTGTGTGTGTGTGTGTGTGTGTGTGTGTGTGTGTGTGTGTGTGTGTGTGTGTGTGTGTGTGTTTGTTTCTATGCTATTCTGTTATTGATATATGAATAACTGATAATGTTTTTTTTTATTTATCTGATGAGGAATTGTAATGAAAACTCTGGATTGTTATATTAGTTAAGTTACTCCTCCTTCTAAGGTTTTATCAGTATAGTATCTTCCTCTATTTTCATTCTGTATTATAAAAAATGTCCATAATCTCGTTTTTTACAATAAACTTACATGGTCTTTCTTTCTAATAACACTCACTTATCATTTCATTAACTAAGAAAAAATAAATAATACGAACAAAATCTTCTCCCAAACTTCAAGGTCATTGGTTGGTTAAGGTCTCACAACACACCTTTCCTGGAAGAGCTTTGCGCCACAATGAGGAAGGAGATAAAACAAAAGACAAAAGACTTCAGACTACTCCGGAGTTTGGACTAGACAGATTAATTGGAGAATTATAAACTTGTGTAGCCTTGAGGAAACTTAAAGGCGTCCCAACCACCGGCTTCTATTACCATCTTAACCATGGGAACGCAAACCCAACGCGTGTAGCAGCGGAAGTGAAGGTGAAATGCCGCTAAAAATTCTTACCGAGGCAGTGGTGGACGGGCAGCTTCCACACGCGCGGCGGGGAGAGTCTCAAAGCAAAGCAAGATGAGTTAGTGAGATCTGAAGACACTCACGCGAGGAAAGAAGATGCTCAACGCAAGGCTACACCATTTTTGTGACGATGTGAGTGTAAAGTTAATGTTTGTAGTGGGTATGAGTAAGTTAGATCACTGTTTCGTCACCTAATACTTTTATAAAACACCGTTATATATTTGTAATTGTTGTTGAATATTGCAATGCCAAGCAACACACAGACATATGAAGAAATAAATAAATAGTGCGTTTATATAAAAAACCTCCACATTCTTTTAACGGACTTATTCGTATAAACTGTCACAATTTTTAAAAGGTTCTTATACATCAAGTATTCAATATTTAATAGGTAAAAAAAAAAAAAAAATCATAAATACGATTAAATACCATAACGCAATAATGAAACAAATAATTAGTTTACCAGAGAGAATAAAACAACAACAACAACAACAACAACAACAACAACAACAACAACAAAACAAACAAAGGTCGTAGCAAGTCAACACAGCGTAGGAAGGAATCTTATTAACATGCATCAAATCACAACATAATAATATTGTCTTGCTAAAAAAAAAAAAAAAAAAAAAAAAAAAAAAAGGGGACATTAACTTCATATTGCACTATACATTTCTCAACTTAATTATTCGTCACACAAATTACACAGCTAACAAGACAATAATTACGATGAAAATATAACTGTTTTTTTTTTTTACCCCAGACACAACATGACCATCACCACTACCACCACCACCACCACCACCTCGCCCTTGACACAGTTTGGCAGAGGCGCACCAGGGTCGTTGTGGTGGTTGCTAAGGGGTGGTCGCCAAGGGGGTTTGGTCGCTTGGATAAGGTCGTTGAGGCGTGATGGTTCAAGATGGAGGGAGGAGAAGCTCGTTGAAGCAAGTAAGGTTTCCAAGAATAAGGTGAGAGGGATCAGAATCTACACTTGCAATGCGATACTTCACTTCACAGAAAATGCAGTGTAGGAATATCAACAAACCTTTCTCTCTTCTTCTGTATATCTCTCTTCTCCTCCGTCCCTCTCTTTCTTACTCTCTCTCTCTCTCTCTCTCTCTCTCTCTCTCTCTCTCTCTCTCTCTCTCTCTCTCTCTCTCTCTCTCTCTCTCTCTCTCTCTCTCTCTCTCTCTCTCTCTCGCACTCTTCTAAACACGGAATGCAAACGACCTTCAACACTTTCTCAACTTTCCACCTTCACGCCATCGCTAAGGAAATAAACAAAAGCAAAACCTGTAGGAACCGGAATAATGATATAAAAAAAATCTTACCTTAGCACAGGAAGGATGATGATGAGGGACGTGGAGGCACCTTTATATCACGGCTCACTGACCATCCACCTGGTTGTTGAGAGCGGCGATGGAGCTCTTCAACGCCATCTAGGAAGGAAAAAAAACATAAATTCAACACTATCACGACACGTAGTAGAAGTAATAGTAGAAGTAGTAGTAGTAGTAGTGACAATATAAAACACGTTAAAACTCAATAGAATCGCTTTAAAACACAACAAAGGGCATTGCGATGTGTGGGAGTTACGTGTGAGGTGAGCTGTGGTGGGTTCAAGAGTTACATCCACTAAAAGATACAAGCTTTTCTTCACCTTCTAACCCACTGCTATCCCTTTCCAAGTGTTCCCTTCCCCCTTGAGAGTTGTTACAGCAGAACCAATATTTTCCTCACTGTCTCTACAACCTCGAGAACATTATATATCCACAGACAAAAGAAAGATAAAAGTTTATCAATGTTGGTTGTTCCTTTAGGTGACTTTTTGAAAAAAGTATAATCTCCCTTCCTTTGCTCTTTATCGATAACCTGATAACAGCTTCGTATTCACAGCAGTATTTTCTTTCTATCCCAGTGCATGATTTTTTTTTCTTCTATCTTTTTTTTAACGCTGACCTGATAATCTCATAAAGCAAACATTCAACAGGACATCAAAGAAATATAAGCAGAATCAGGATTTTTTTTCTTCAGCTCTTTGACTTACTACACTCACTCGTATCATTTCCTGTCATATGAGTTATATTTTGTCTCTTTTTTTTTTCTTCTTCTAATTCCTTGTCTTCATCTCATTTCTAACTCTCAATCATTTCTACACAATACAAGAATAAACTATTTCCCGGTAGATTCAAGCTATAAGGAAAAAATTAATGACCATCTATACATCATCATCATTAACTTTAACGAGCGCTTGGTTACATACATTAACAGTCCAACAAGTACGGGAAGGTAGGAAAAATCACATCATCATTACTGATTTACATTTTTCTCCACGCGTACCTACACAGTCTTATTCACGAAAGCCTTCAGATTACATTACTCCTTTAGGGTGTAATGAATCTAATTATGTACCTAATATGTACTGGAGCCTTACACTCATTAAACATTTCCTTGAACACAACCTTTCATTCCGCTGCCGCTACGCCTTGTACAGTATTTATATAGTGTGCTGAGTGGGAGACGTTTTTAATACCTTGCTAAATAAACCCTTGATTTGCACTTTCTCATTTTTCACACTTGTATAGAGATTCTAGGAGCGAACTCTATTCTTAGCACCGTTTTCTACAGCTATTTGAGGACTTCTTGGAAATATTTTACTGTAAGAAATCACTATGTACTCGGTTTTTTAATGATTTTGTCAATACTTCCGCTAGTTTCGACCTCTCGCCAAGATCTCTGATTAACGTAAATAATGGTAATAATAAAAAAAAAATGGTAATGATAACAATAACAATGAAAATAATAATGTAGGCAAAAAATAGACATCATTCAAATAATAATCAGATTAACCTAGTTTTTTTTTTTTTTCTTATTTTTCTCCTATAACCATCATATTATCTATTTGACTTTAACGTAGGAAAGAAGATGTGTCATTTAAGATTAGTGAGAAAGTATGTAAAAGGTCCTGAGGTTCTAAGGATCTTGGTCGCCTGTCTGCCCGCCCGTCTGCATCCCCTTTAGTCCCTTTACTTTTTTACAACACACTAGGAATACGTGAACATATATTCTACAAGACCCATGTGACACGGATGAAATTTTAACCCGAGCCAATTGCCAGCAAGAAATATGTGGCTGTACGGTTTAGATTCATTACATTATCATTATTACTATTATTACTATTGGTTATATCCTCATTATTATTAGTTTATGTAGTAGTAGTAGTAGTAGTAGTAGTAGTAGTAGTAGTAGTAGTAGTAGTAGTAGTAGTAGTAGTAGTAGAAAAAAAGAAGAGTATTTTCAATTTTACAAAAAAGTTAGTGTAAATAAAAACAAATCTATAGTTATTTTTAATCTCATAACACTATCAAGCAAGACCAATATCCACTTCCACTCTCCTCAAGTGTAGTAGTATTGCATAGTTTCCTAGTAGCGAGTGAGTGATGTGTACTGGCAGCACACTCAAAACAGCACACTCCACTGTTTCCTTCTGTTCGCGTCACACACAGCACCACACGATGAGCCTAGATAAGCCAGCCAAGCCACATCCATTACTGGGATAAGCTGATGAAAAAATATGTAAAGTAGGACGACAAGGCGTTTTTCTTCCTTAGATAAGAGGCGATTGGTAGGATTTTCACTCTTACAGCCTCAACCTTACTTTGCTTCCTAGAGTGAAACTAAATTCTCGTTCCTTGAAAACTGTGAGTGGATTACTTGCAATGGTCGGTAGTGTTGCAGTAAAAATAGGCTCGGTGCGCTAAGACTCACACCCTTCGACGCCACTCGTAAAGAAGAGGAGCGAGGGAGTCCCAGCGGCCCTCTACACTCCTACACTTGCACAAATGTAATAACACAAACCATCGCGATATTCATTGTTCTTTCCCTTCCCTTGGGACCACCCCGACAAGACGCCGCCGCCACCACCACCACCACCACTGTCACATGCACTCTCACACACCTAAGACGCGTCATTGAATCTTGAACGCATCGACGAAGGCAATTCCTCCCTTGTCGCTCCCTCCAGCGCGACAGTCCAACCAATAACGCAGAGAGAAACGCACCACCGCCTCAGATCCGTGACAGGGGTCCAGGATCGCGTTTGGTCGAGTACCGTAAAATATTTACTGAACACCCAAAGCAACAATCAAATAAAGGAGTAACTTGAAATATCTGACTCAGCACAGATCAACGTTTTTCTTGGTCTTTTTTCTGCATCACCGTCGCTCCACTCAGCAGACTTACGGAACACTCTCCACTTTATCTCGTCGCGTCGGGGCCAGATGTCGTCGGAGCCCCATTTTACAAGGTCGGCGGACTTCTGCTCTCAGTCTTAACGAGCCCGAGTCACCCTGGACACGAGACAGGAAGGGACACACACAAGGGAACGATTGCATAGGACAGAAGCAAAGTGACACAGCAAGATAATGGAAAATTTACATAGCAAGCACAACAATGACCCAGCGATCCAACTATGGCTACCAAATCCCTCAGGTCTGGGTTCGAATCTGCTTTTCCTGAGGGGATTAATATCATGACCGTGTTTCCTATTTGCCGCAGCTTACAAACACTTTCACTAGAGAAGAAAATGAAAAACACAAGCTTCATGCGGACTAAGATCCAGCCACCACAAGCTTCGCCTCCACCTCAACGTGAAGCTGTAGGGAACCTTTCTTTGCCTCAAAGTAAAAAAAAGAAATAAAATAGTTATACAAAAAAATGTTCTCCGGAACAGAAGAAGAAATCGATCAACATTAAATCAACAAAACGTTGCACTGACTCGATGCTGGCTAAGAGTGAGACACACACACACACACACACACACACACACACACACACACACACACACACACACACACACACACACACACACACACACACACACACATAATCACACACATAATCACACACAATCGGAGAATTGAGAGAATAAGAAAAAAATGCTTCTTATTGATTGCTTATCTCAGAAATTCTACTTAATTCCTTCCAGTGATCCACCTACACTGAAGAGAGAGAGAGAGAGAGAGAGAGAGAGAGAGAGAGAGAGAGAGAGAGAGAGAGAGAGAGAGAGAGAGAGAGAGAGAGAGAGACGGGAGGGAGGAGCGCCGAGCAAGGCAAGCAGAGTCAGAGAGATGGTCGGACAGTCGCGCTTCGGCCTTGCTGTGAGTCAGACGTGTGGGTACTGTTCCCTCTCTCTGGAGTTGCCTTACTAACTTCTTTCCCCTCGCCGCGCCGTCCCCGCTCCACCCTGTTGTCTCCTACCGCACCTTCCCTCCCTCACCCCGTCCCCACCTGCACCACACGGCCCTTTTACCGCCAGAAAACAATGTGTCTGTGTGAGATTATGTGTAAATGTGTGCACCTCTTGACCATCATCTGTAACCTAACACTTTGAAGCGAAGGAAAAGGTTAATAGTTAATAGTTTAATATGAAAATTTAATTGAAGAAGCTGCCACATGGAAATAGATAAGTTTAAGGCATGATTCTGAACTTTGTCAAGCCAGGAAATTGTCGCAGAATGGAGCATCAATCGTTCTCAAGTTCATATAATGCATAAGTTTTAAATTTTTTTTTTTTTTGAAGAATTATATGGCAAAGATAAATTAACAACAACAATAAGAGTAAAAACAAACAAAAAAAAAAGATGAAATAAGATACAGCTGTGATTCTGAACATCAGTAAACATCAGCAAACATCAGCAAAGTGGGTGGTGGATCGTATACTAATCCTGTTTTGGTTTCCACATCATACAACTTTACATTTTGCTTTCAACATCAACATCAACATCAACTAAAGTGATGTTAGTTCCGAGTATTTAATTACACGTAGTTAAGGAAATGTTTTGGTTTTGTTCTGATGACCAGTTTTTAATTCTAACAAGTGGTTTTTATGGAGTAATATCGTGAAAAATGGTTGTCTGGTTGACTGACTGACTGGCTGTTTGGTACCTGGCTGGCTAGTTTACTCATATGTATACTGACAATCTATACGTTGACTAAGTTGGTTGACTATTTGACTGACTGTTTGGTTGGTTGAATTGTTATTTATTTGGTTGACTGACTGGTTGGCTGACTGGTTGGCTATCTAGTTGGTTGTTTACCTTCTTGACTGGTTGCTTGACTGGTTGAATCGACAGGACTCAAACACCCCAACGAACAAGGTGTTGAATTATTGAATCGTGGGAATCAAAATCTGTTAGTCACCTGCCATAATCCTCCTCGTGTGTGTGTGTGTGTGTGTGTGTGTGTGTGTGTGTGTGTGTGTGTGTGTGTGTGTGTGTGTGTGTGTGTGTGTGTGTGTGTGTTTCAATCTAGTTGGAGCAAACAGGAAAAGTTATGTTCGTACTGTTACTTTTCCATATCTATAAACTACATCAAGGTTGTTTCATATATCAATGTTTGTGTTTGGAAACCCGTATTTTTAGCGCCAAATGTTTTATTTTACAACTTTACTTTTTACATAATGTTATACATATTTTGAGTGTCATACAAACAGTGAATGACGACATTTTTTCATTCCATCTCTTCCTTTTGATGCGAAGAAATTCATCCTTTTTCGACGTCTACTTTTAACTGCACTGAAGCCGCTGCAATCAGTTTCTCTGAAGTCATTTTCAAGTTAAGTAGTTTTTCAGTTTGTTAAAAATTGCTTTTCCATAATTACATCTTCCATTTACGTGTTCTTGTACCGTCGACTCGTGATTGTTTCGAGTTTGAATGCAATCATTTGAATCATTGTATTGCATCAAGAGGTAACGTAGTACTCTTGGTGAGTGATATTCGTCCCTTTAATGGGTGTTCCTTGTCCTCGTGGTCGGTGGTACTCGTCCTCGTTCTCGTCCTCTTCGTAAGCGGCCATCAATTTGCCACTCGTCGTCGGCCTCGTAATCGGTGGTCTCTGCGAGGACTTCACCGCTTGGCAAAGATGAGATGGAGGACGAGGATAGGTCTGAGGGACTGTCCTCGTCCTGTGCCTCGTAGCCATCCTTAGTCAACTTGGGAGACACATCGGGATCGCTCAAGTCATCGTCATCCAGCGTCTCGAAGCAATCGTAGTAATGTTCGCGTTGAGTCGCAGCACCGGATGAGGCGAAGCATTGTTGCTCCTCCGCACTACAGCCTCCACGTGCCTCCGAGTCCTCGCTGGCCTCGGAAGTAGTGGGCTGCAGCGTGGTACAGATAACAGGCTGCGGCGCATAGACAATCTGTAACACACGATCGTCTCCAGCCTTCAAAGACTCGGCCACTACCGTGCTGTCTGCGGGAGTCTTGATTAACGTTTTCTTGTTACACTTGAGTTTGATCGTGCAAGAACCCTGCTCAAGCCTGGCCAGATGCAAGGTGGAGAAGTGTTGCTTCTCGCACACAACAATTGACTCCTCGCTGGACACTGGTATCCGTTCCCCTTCCTCGAGGTGGAAGGTCAGGACACAGATGGACTTGGTCCGCCTCCACGGAAACCAACTCCTTCGCCGCAGTCGAAGCCAAAACTCCACGTGCGTTGCCTTGCTCAGAGTCGTTGCAAGACGAACTCTGCACCTTGGAGAGAGTGTGATAACCATGATGATTTCTTTTGAAACTAAATTTTAGATTACCGAATATTGACAACTAGATAAACTGCGATGGCGAAAATATTGAGGTAGTTTTTCTTTCGTAGTTTTTTCTCTGACGTAGTCATAAATTGCAGAGGTTGGAGTTGGAGTCTCCAACTCCAACCTCGGTAATTTATGATGAGTTTAAAGGTGAACCCAATAGAGGCGTTATCCTGTACAGGTTGCAAGGGATTCTGAGAAATATGTATATATATATATATATATATATATATATATATATATATATATATATATATATATATATATATATATATATATATATATATTTATTTATTTATAACCATGATGATTTCTTATATCCATTTATCTCAACTTGCGGAAACCAGTAAAGACTTTATAACTAAGTTGTTTGTGTAAGCTCACCAATCTACTTCCAATCTGATTCCATAACTCCAACCTCACAGTTTATGTAAGCTCACTGTGCCCTCCAACCTAACTCCAACCTGACTCCAATCTCATAAAGATCAGGTTGGAGGTAGGTTTGAAGGTCTAGATCTAAAAAATTATAATATAATGTAGCTTTTTTTTCTGTTAGTGTCTTTTATTTATTTATTTGTTTATTTAAATATCTATCAAAAATAGTTTATTTATTTATTTAATTTTCATCTTATATGTGTGTGAAGTTTAGTCTTACTTTTCCATATTCTAACGCGTTGGTCTCCCTCCCACGTGATTTTTTTCCCTAACAAAACCTCGTGGATAAAATTGTGCAGTTTAAAAAATAAGATAGTTTCAAAAATGACTTCTCTCCCTTTTCAACCTGTAATTTTGATCTGTGTATAAAACTGTCAAGCTGAAATTCAATTAGGTTCAGATTTTTTTCTTCCCCAAAACTTTTCTACCATTTCTTTTAACGTTTTCTTTTCTATATGGAGGGGGAAGGCCTAAAATTGTGCGGCTCGAAATCGATCAAAAGGCGACGTTAGTGGGTGGAGAGGCCTTGAGGAGCCTCCACGTAAGCCCCCCCATGCCTTCCGCCCCCCTCTGCTCCCTGTCCCTTCTGCCTCCTTGCCCCCTTTCTACTACTGTCCTCAAGGGTTTTTCGAGGTGAGGAAGAGGTCGTGAGGTGCTCAAATTATTTCCAAGAATTGACATCCTGAGGCTACTAATGAGCGACACACACACACACACACACACACACACACACACACACACACACACACACACACACACACACACACACACACAGGGGTTCTTCTGTTCTAGTTTCTGTTCTCGTTCTTCTTATTCTTTCAACTATTTTTTTCACTCCTTCCTAAAGAGTTGAAAAGAAAATCATTAAACTTTCTGCAACTGAATGAAAACACGAGAAAAGAGGAAAATTATACGTTTAGTTTACTTAAATTACTTCAATACGAGTAATATAGCTAAGGAAACACAAAGGATTAACTCCGTGATGACTATACATAACAATCATTGAAGTCAGTTATATGGATGTACGTACAGCAAACCACAATCATTTTTTATACACCTTTTACCTAATCTTATGAGATGTAATTTTCCTCCCACAAAATTTCAAGAAGTTTCATATATTTTTTTTTTAGTTTTCGTCTTTTATGGTTCCAGTTCTTTTCACTTTACTATATTTTTTTCTGTTATCATTCACATTTTTGTTCTTTATTCCCTCGTACATCCAGAGTTTTCTTGAGCAAATTTTGACTTAACTTCTCCATCTCCTTACTCCTTACTCCTTACTCCTTGCCATTCCTACTTTTTACACTCTTATCCTCCTACTCCAGTCTTACCATCACTCCTCCACCACCACCACCACCACACTCTCCTCCACCTCCACCATTCTTCCACCTCTCTCCTCCACCACTCCTTCTAACTTTTCATCTTCCTTCCGTCACTCCCTTCCTTCTTTTTCACCTACTTTCTGTTCCTTCCCCTCTGCTTCTGCCTCTCTCACCTATCTCTTCACTTCTTCTCCTACTCCTACTACTACTACTACTACTACTACTACTACTACTACTACTACTACTACTACTACTACCACTACTACTACTACTACTACTACTACCTCTGCCACTGCTGCCAATATCAAACTTTCCACCGACATATACGTCACCTTGCAAGATTAAATTTACTCAAGCGTGTCTTTCTATCTCGTTCTTTCCTCTCTTTTTTTTCACTCTCTCTCTCTCTATCTTATTTTTTTTGGCACCTTTATACATACCCTTCCTTGCCCTCCACTCTTACTACTACTATTACTACTGCATCCATCCCCTGTTTCCTCTACCACATACACCTTCCACCACCACCACCACCATCACCACCACTGGCCACTGCCCTTCCCTGCACTCACACTAATAAGGGCTGGACTTAACACACGCTTCATGGCACCTTCTTTCCAATCCCGTCCAAGTATCTGCATAAAGATCACCTCCTCTACTTAGTCTCAGTCTCCCTCTCTCCTTCTCTCTCTTTCTGGCAGTGTAAGGCAAGGCAGGGTAAGACAGGGTAGGGTAAGGCAAAGCAAGGCAAGCCAAAGCAAGGCAAGGTAAGGCAAGGCACACAGTCTCCCTCTCCTTCTCTCTCTTTGGCAGGGTAGGGAAAGGCAAGGCAGGGTAAGGCAAGGCGAGGCAAGGCAAGGCAAGGCACACACACAGTCTTAAGCTGATGTAGTGGACGTGGAAAATAGTGACGGTGGTGCGTATACCGACATCCCTTTAAGCCGCCACAAACACGGATACACAAAAGCCCATTCCTTCAGGGGAAGTAAAGTAGCAGTCTGGGGCAGGGAGGGGGAGGGAGCGCGGCTGGGGGAAGGATGGAGGGGAGGTAGGGGCAGCGTGGGAGGAGGGATCTACACCAAGGAAATGTTCTTACATCCGTCCTGCGAGTGTAAGATATTGGAATACAAGAAAACATTGAAGTGGTAACAAAATTCTCTTAGAACCTCGTGGCTTCAAGGAAAAGTTATGAGGAAAAGTGGAAAGAAGTGATGCCAAGGTGGTGTCAGGAGGGAGGGGATGCATGCGTTGTGGAAATTAAATACAGATAAAAACTCTCCTACATAAATTTCTTGTAGTGATGTATTTATTGGTTATGAAAGTCTAGGAATGAAGGAAGGACATAACGCTAGTGAAATGCAACGTAGATATAAAAGGCAAAACAAATGCATAGGTAGTATTTTAACCGTCAATAAATAAAATAGAAAAATAACGAAATACAAATAATCATACGAAACGTGGACAGAAGGAACAAAGAAAAACCTCAACTTGAATCCCATTGTGGCACAGCTTACACAACACACAAACACCTGGGAATCAAGAGGTAAAGAAACCAAATTACCTGTAACACCTGAATGTTAAGTGGAGAACAGAAACACAAGGTGACAAGCCAATGGAGGCAGCGGACCACTTCATTACACCACTTGAAACAGAAACAGAAAGAGAAAGAGAGAGAGAGAGAGAGAGAGAGAGAGAGAGAGAGAGAGAGAGAGAGAGAGAGAGAGAGAGAGAGAGAGAGAGAGAGAGAGAGAGAGAGAGAGAGAGATTACAGGATGCTAGGTAAGATCAAAGAGCGTCAGAGAAACACAGTGAAAGGTGCTGTGAACGAGGCTGCGGCAGGCGAATTTGGGGAGAAAGTGGTGGTGGTGGTGGTGGTGGTGGTGGTGGTGGTGGTGGTGGTGGTGGTGGTGGTGGTACAAATAATTAATAAAAGGTCAGGGTGGGACAGCTGGGTTCCATTAAATTTTTTCCTCCCCTCTCAATAAAACTTTTTCCACTTAACTACTACTATTATTACTATTACTACTACTACTATTACTATTACTACTACTACTACTACTACTACTACTACTACTACTACTACTTCTACTACTACTACTACTACTACTACTACCACTACTGAAAAAGTATATCAAGCAGATTTCCCAAACACATCTTTTTTTTCTTATCTTTCATCATCATCACCATCATCATCATCATCATCATCATCATCATCATCATCATCATCATCATCATCATCAGCCACCACCACCACCACTTCATAAACCTCAATACATCATAAAACCAGCGGACCTTTATAATTTTCTTCCCTTTTTACTCATTTTTTCCCCTAAGGCACCAAACTACTACCTACTTTGCCTAACAAGCTCACCTCACCTCACCTCACCTCACCTCCGCCCCTGTGTCAGCCGCTCACCTGGGAAGGCCACGCAAGTCCTACACGTTCCTCCCGTAAAGACACACATCAAGTCTTGCATCCTTGGCCTACACACACCAAGCACCACACACCACACACCACACACCACACACCACGCACGTCCCCACCACGACACACACCACACCACACACCAGCAAGAGGAATTATATAAAAGGAAAAGGAGGAATTATGTAAAAGCAAACTATACTATATTGAAAAGATCTTCGATGAAACTGATTGAAAAAAAAAATGAAAGAACACTACACATGTCCACACCACACCACACACCACATACCACATACCACATACCACACACACACTCCCACCACGCACACACACCACACCACACCACACACCACACACCAAACATAACCAGGAAAATGAAGCGTACACTAGGTTATAAGACTTTCTTCACTAAAAAATCTGATTGTTTACTCTTAATTCATTAGGATGTTTTATCTTCTCTTTAGTATTTTTCTCTCTCCCTTCCTTCCTCTCCTCTCCCTTCCTTCCTTCCTCTCCCTTCCTTCAATGCCGCGCCGGGGACTCAGTGATGTAACAAACCGGCAACACTTCCACCTCTTGTCTGATGTAATTATGTTCACTTGTTCCACTCACTCCGTTACCAAGACAAAAACGGTGTTATTAATTACGTTTATACGCAGAATTACCGTCACCACTCACAACGCCGACGAGTTATTTAATTATACGCGTGTGTGATAAAGATTGTGTAATGTTATTTGTCATTTCTTGTATGTTCTTTTTTCATTTTGTGAGATTAACACCAGCAATTGTTGTTGATATTATTATCATTATTATTATTATTATTATTATTATCATTATCATTTGTAATAATAATGCTAATATATGTTTATGATGATAATAATAGCAATTGCTTTTATCATAGAAATAACAACGATTACTGCTATCAATAATACTAATAGCAATAGTATTAGTAATAATAATGATAATAATAATAATGATAATGACAAATTACGGTTGCACAGCACTTACCTCTCACCAATTAAACTAAATGTTAACAATTAAAATAATGTAGGAAGCTGCGAGAGGCAAGGAAGGTGACGGAATGTGTGTGTATGTGTGTGTGTGTGTGTGTGTGTGTGTGTGTGTGTGTGTGTGTGTGTGTGTGTGTGTGTGTGTGTGTGTGTGTGTGTGTGTGTGTGTGTGTGTGTGTGTGTGAAAGCTTGCTGTATTATTATAAAAAGATTCACGAAATGCTTAAAATGTTTGTGACGCATTTCAAAAGGGTGTGTGAATCGTTGGAAAGATTTAGGTTGAGCTGAGTTGGTTGAGTGTTGGCTCAGCGAGAGTCATTTCAGAAGCGTGCGAGGTATGTCTGTGAGGTAATGGAAGGTTACAATGGTGAGTGACGCAACACAAAGCTATACGAGGAATGTCTAAAAACTGTCTGTGTGGTGTTGTGTTGTGTATTAAGAAAAAAAATGAAGAAAAAAGACGAAAAAAGTTGGCAGAGAGAAGAATGGATTTTGAAGTGTGGAGAGAGAGAGAGAGAGAGAGAGAGAGAGAGAGAGAGAGAGAGAGAGAGAGAGAGAGAGAGAGAGAGAGAGAGAGAGAGAGAGAGAGAGAGAGAGAGAGAGAGAGAGAGAGAGAGAGAGAGAGAGAGAGAGAGACTAGGATATAACAGGTGTGGAATGTTAGGCAGTTGTGCAAAGGTATGAACATTGACTTGAACCCCAAATAATATGTGAAGGTGTGTGTGTGAAATGTCCAACGCAGGATCTAATTTCCTCTCCTAAAAGTGTGTGAAGCGCGTGATTTCCTACCTTTGGGGTGGAGGGGAAGGAGGGGAAGGACACGTGCTGGTCAGGTACTGCACTGCACGTAAATCAGCCGTGCGTGTTACCTGGCGTGCAATCAAGAAATCAACAACGGTAGAACATCAAAGAGGAATGAGGGAACACCTTTTTCAAACCTCAATAGCACGGTAGAAAACACTTAAACGCCCTCTAATGGAAGGCAAGTACGAGGGAGAATAATGTTAAGCAGCACACTGATAACACCTTCAACCCACAAGAGCTGTTTAGAAGAATCCCTTTTAAACCTGAGGTGCTGTAACACAATCCTCAAGACACCTCACGCGCCCTCAGCCCCTGGAGCAAGGTGGTCATGCTTCCCGCCACCCCACACCCCTTCCACCCACGCCCACGCTGTACTCTCCTAAATTTAATTCCCATAAATTCAAGTGGCGTGTAATCCCTTCCCGCACTTCATGCACGCCAAGAACATGCAACGCTGGAGGTGAAAACATGAGTGTTTCTTGGTATATTCGTACACACATGCACACGTACACAAAGTTATATGCATGTATACATATATATATTCATAAATATTCTTGTTCGCTTCCATAATGCATATATGTGAAGTCTTTTTCTACGTAAACCTTTTTGTGGAGAACATAATGCAGCTTAGGTAAGTGTGTGTGTGTGTGTGTGTGTGTGTGTGTGTGTGTGTGTGTGTGTGTGTGTGTGTGTGTGTGTGTGTGTGTGTGTGTGTGTGTGTGTGTGTGTGGCTACAGTGTATTCCATCAAATTTCGAAGAAAAAAAGAAGAAAGTGTAGCAACATCATAGCATATGCGTTAATATTTATTTTTTTACCTCCAAAACGAGATGGAGATGCAAGGCACTAATGTCAAAATCTTATAGTAATCAGGATAAAAATATCACTTCCATTATAATTTAGTGAAAGGAAGGAACTCGTCAATATTGGAATGCTTATTGAAATTACGTGCGATAATTGGAAATCGGCGTAATTACTTATCATAGTTAATTACAAGCTTGATTTTACGAGCGGCGGCGCCTGTGTTTATGATGGTGCGGCAGCAGGTGAGGCGGTGGTGATGGCGGGACACCAACGTTTTAGTTAACGTGGCTCTTGGTCTCCACAGCGACAGAGAGTGTGAGGATCAGCAGCCCAGCAGGAGTGAGGCTCAAACCCTCTCAGTGAGCAGCGTCGCGAGGAGCGAGGCAGTGAACGAACCACCCACTAAAAGGACAACTAATGGTTCAGTGAAGTTTAAACAAACAAAAACAAAACAAACACAGGTCCATTGAAACTTTCGGGCACACAGACACGCCAATGAATTTTTCTTAATGAACTGCATCTTGTGACGTGAAAAAAATTATAAGAAAAGAATAATTATCCCAGTGAAGTACTTAAGGTGCAGCTCGCCAGCCCCTGAAGGGCGGCGCCCCCCGCCCCCCGCTGCCCCTGACGGCGGGCTACTCGGCCCCGTCAGTCCGCGGCGGCCAGCTGGACGTGTTTTGTTTCTCCTCGACGTGGTAAAGGACGCCAGGAAGATGGATGCAGACCTTTGCTTCTCCCTCGTCACCCTCCTCATCCTCACCCCTCAAGGTAAGTGTACAGATCCACCCTTGTCACCAGATCAAACTTGCACGAGGCAGGCACGGCAGGCACGGCAGGCACGGCAAACGTCAATACAGTGTTGCTGCCGTCCCATGGCGAGAGGAATCACCTCATCACCACACACACGTAATACTGTGGACTGCAAACACTGGAAACACAATTCCAGTGTTCTCTGTGAAGTCTGTTGTCAGAGAATATTTTTTCTCACTTCATAGATCAATTCCATTGTATGAAATACTGGGCAGAGGAAGTAACTTCTCCCCTTCACACTGCCTCTGGGGAGCAGCAGCCCTCTGCCGGCCCTTCCTCCACCTCAGTTCAGGGGAACAACTTCCTCCCTAACGCCGCTGAGGAGCTTTTTTATAACACTTGCTGTGGGGGCGCAGGTCTCCCCTCCGAACTTTGTACCAATTACTTTCACTTACACTTCAGGGATTAGAATTCTTTTTCGCTTTTCTGTGGTAAATAACCTCCCCAGAGCCTCCAAAGCCAGACCCGCCGCACATCCCCTTCCTCTGCGGCTGAGAGTTAAGACATTCCCACACACGCCCATACACGCCCATACACACTCATTAAGAAGGCTCCATCTGGCCCCATTCTCTTCACTACCGTTTTATTTTCTTCCCACGATTCTCTCACAACCTACAACCCCTTACCCCTCGAACCCCATCCCTCCCACACACAACCCCAAACACCCCTCCCCTCCCCTCCCCTCCCCTCCTACTCGTCCCACTGAACCCCTTGGAATGCAATTATTATTCATCTGGTGACGGAGACTTTTTGTAAACATCGACTTTTACTTTTACTTCCCTCACACATTTGTAGTTTCATCTCCTCTCCTCCTCCTCCTCCTCCTCCTCCTCCTCCTCCTCCTCCTCCTCTCATTACTAACTCTTCTTGAATCTTATCTTACTGTCCTTTCTCATTCCTCCTCCTCCTCCTCCTCCTTCCTCGTATTAATTTTCCTCGTTTTCTGTTCTCCTCGCACACGTAATTTCCCGCCAAAAAATGGTAGTCATATTCCACTCAGCTCGTCAGGTTTCCTCGTGGGCCGGCCCCCCTTTCATCACACACACACGCCACACAAC
>JAXIVD010005297.1:7500-25000 GCA_036785275.1 Cancer borealis | reverse complement strand
GACAGGCTCTTGGTCTCTTAAAGCTGAACAGTATTTTCTTGTCTCTTAGCCACCCATCTTCCTTGTGTAAGTGGCATCCGTATTCTGCAAGTTTTGAACAGAATGTTAAATTATACTTCTCGGGATAGTTTCTGGAGTATGATTCACAAGTTCCCGAATCAAAGTTTAGTGTGATCTCATTCAAGTGATTTATTTTAAAGTCATAACTTGTATAAAACTTGGAAGTGGATGACATGAACACAAATGGTTGAATGTGATGTTGAATTATTGTTGGTTCTGTATACGTATGGCTTTGTATTCTGTGGTATGCATTATTACCTCTGTTCTTATTATGGTTATGTTCACTTTAAATAAATAACCTGTGTAGACAAAATTTAAATTGTTCCTTGGTTGGTCAATTAAACTTGCTTGGATTGCCTTTTCCTGCACCGCTCTTTGTTTTCTGCAACACAAGCATGAGTATTGTTTTGAGTTGACAGTGTCTGAGTGAAGGTTTGTCTTGCCTGTCCTGCTCTCACTATGTTCACGTTTTGTGATTCTTATAAAGTCATTGGAATGTGTTTGTTTTGTGTGTTTGCCTGATTCATCTGCATGGTTCTGGTTGTGTTCGTGTACTTTAAGTATTGTTTTTTTTTGTTTTATTATTTAATGGATTGATTTATCTATTTTGTTTAGTTATTTATTTAGTTTATTGTTGTATTATTATCTTTTTAACTTTTCTTTCACCTTGATCTGCTTTACATAAGTTAGCAGCAAGTTTCTTTGATACATTTTTAGATGTATGTAAGTAGTGGAGTTTTGCAAGCCAACGTTTAGCATTGCTTTTCTTAGAGTTTAGGAAAAGTCTCCACACTGGCCAATACTACATACTCTCTGGACCATTAATTTCATTAATGATTTTATTGTAATTAAGGTAAGATCATAATTATATTGTTGCAATTTACTGAATGAATATTAGCAATGTGATGAGCCAATCTGATGTGAGTGAGAGTTGGTATTCTCTGCTTCTAGTCATGCTGAGTTTTGTTGATATCCTGAGTGATGTTTGGCCGGAGTCCAACCACTCTCCATTCTCATTCCGGAATGGTGATGATGTTCTCCTTTGGAGTGAGGTGAAAGTGAACTGGATGTGTGATGGATGTTCCCAAGTAGAACATAATTTTAAAGTGAACCAGTTGTGGTGTTTTCTAAAGATGGAATGATGTGGTTGTAATGTTGAGGGAACTTGGGTATTTATATCCACCCTTTATATTCCCATCGGAATTTGCATCATATTGAAATTCCTAACACCCTCAGGGTATGTTTATTTGCATCCTTTTCAATATGGATGTGTGGGCAGCTGTGGTTTGAGGTGATGACTAGTGTTAGTGCCAGACTGGCACTTTTGACCATCAAACATCAAACATCAGCCCTTTGCCCATTATACCTTATATGGGTATTATCATCATTATAGTGTTGACTGTCCTCTCAAGTGACTAGCTGCTGCCATGTGGATTCCTGCCATTGTTTCCAATTCTTTGTGTTGCTTGTAGAGTTCAGTGAGTGTAGTGAGGTTCTTAAGAGCTGTGTACAGTCTCATTTGTTTAGATTCATTTGTAAACATATGTGAAGCTTCTTTGAGGTTTAGTTTGCCGAGTGTTTGCCATTCCTTCTCCTATAAGGATTAAAATCTGCCTGGCTCTTATTCTTTAGGTTGGATTTTTTGTGAAGTCTATTAATTTGTAGAAAATGCTTTTAGGTTTTACTTTATCATAAATTTACTATAAGTCCTGGATGGTGGATTTACATAACTTTGAAAATTTTGTATGCTATTCCTCAAAAGATTTATTTATACATTGTTTATTTGCCACTTTTATGACACACGACTGTAGCTCTGGCCTGGTATTCTACAGCTAAGCAAATACACACAAAAATAATAAAGTTAAAATGAATGCACGTGAAATATCAACACCAATAATTTCCATCCATCCAGGGACTCCAACTTTGACTCTAAGTTTTGTGCTGACCACATTGACCACTTTACTATTAGTGTCATCATTTAAAGTTCATGGATTGTGTAGGTGTGAATGGTAACTCAATGTAAGTGAGGCTCGTTTTAACTCCCAATGAAAGAGGCATTCATCATTTTCAGGTGCCCATAGTGTTCCTTTTATAGTATCACATTTTACTAGAGTTTAGTCTAAAGGTACTAACCCATGAATAATAAGTGTCACTTCACACACTTGATGTAGAGCACAAAAGTGATGCATTACCCTTGTCAATTGTTAACGTGTAGGGATGGTGTTGACCTTATTTGACCCTAGATGACAGGCACTAACCACTGAAACAGTTTTGTCAGCAGTCAGTGTTAGCGTACACCCCAAGCCTTATACGTCAAGCTGAGTCTGGTGTGTGTGTTGGACAGGAGTACATCCAGAGCCTGCAGAGGAAAGCTTACCCGACGGGTGACAACGGTACTCTCCAGTCCGACTCCACACACACCACCATGCTGCCTCCGGACCACACCCAGCTGGCACCCCTCACTGAGAGCGAGGACGAGGCAGGCAGCTCCCAGCCCCCACCTTCACCCCCGGAGGCCCCCAGACTCACCCGCGTCACCATGCACTAATACAAGTGTACACAAACACTTCGTGGTGTGGACAGTGGTTCATCGAGTACTCAGAGTGAAAAAACTTAAGTGACTAAAATAATGTCCAGCCATTGTGTAGATGTAACTGGACTTAGAAATAGCTTTATGATCTTCAAAACAGAACAGTGATATGTTTGGTGAACAATTGAATGTGTGAACAAAGTGCTTGTATCTTTAGAGAAATGAACTGACTCATCACCTTTGCAAATAGAAACAATATGTGGAACCTCTCTGTCCATGTAGTTGGAGCACCAATCAGGAGTTACCTTCCTTTGTAGTGGTAGTAGACATAGCACAAACACACCATTTCTTTGTGTGCTCGTGTAACCCTGAGTTGTGCCGTGTTGACAGGAAAAGACAGACTAGACACAGAGAGGTGGCGGCATCACAAACATTGGCAAGGAGGTAAATGCCTGACCTGACCACCCTGCAGGACTTACGTGCTACTAAACTGTGCAGTGATGAAAAAAAAAATTAGATATATATAATCATGAACTATTATTGTGATATCATATAGCAAGTGTATGTCTGTGTGTGTGTATGTTTGTGTGCATGCGTGTATGCGTGTGTGTGTGAGTGTATGTGTGCGTGCGTGTGCATGTGTGTGTGTGTGTGTGGTACAGTACATCCTTGACTATAGTTCTGTGTGTGTGTTTTTCCTCTTGTTGCTAGACTCAAAGTGTAGCTAAAGTCTTTCAACACCTGTAAAGTGTCTGTCAGTAGCCCAGAGACCTGTAAACTCAGTGTGTTGTCTTACTTTAGTGTGGATCATGCTGGCCTCCTGCTGGCCCCCTGGTGTCTGGGAGGCTAATCAAATGTAACCTTCTTGGATAACAATTCAGTGGTGGTTTGTGATGTTATAAACGGAAAAGTTGAAGTGATTTTAGAACTCTGAGTCCCAAGGGAAGGGCGAGTGTTCTGCCAATTCATTCCTAGTCCACTGAAATGGATTTGTTGAAAGTCTTAGATTTGGATCGACTGTTTCTACATCAATTTGCTGGATTCCCATTAATTATACTTTTTGGACTTGTCCTATAAACCTCATATCATAGGATGTGTTTAGTCCTCGTACTTCTATACAGATAAACCACATAACAGACTGATAACAAAACTACAAAAAGAAGAGTAGTTATTTAGGATGTGACACTTAGTTAATGATGGTTGTTCTCCCTCCTGTGAAATATTGGGTTCAGAGTATATCACGGTGGACCAGAGGGAAGGAAAATATTAGAAACCAAGATGTAATTATTCCCACGTGATCCATCTTCACTTAATGGGTCAAACACTGCTCAGCTTGCCACATGCGAAGCCGCTCAAACATGGTCAAATATGCTGGCTGCTCCTCGCTCAACATGACAGACAATGGCAGCAGTAACAGTAAACAAGCACAGATCTGCCGGAAGTCTTTCTGTATTGATTTAGATAATGTTTTGTGGGTCAGGAAAACTGTGCATCACTCAACTCTACTGGCATTCTTGATGGCTTTAACCTGACTTAATGGTTTGGAGTCATGTTCCCAGATATTAATTCCACTTCACTATGTCATACATATTTATTTACTCTTTTGTCCACACTGATTTGTACATGTTGGCAATTTCTTCCCAAAGTAGGTCTGTTGTTGATTCTGTTTCCACTTTACACACTGCCTATAGTCATAAAGTGTGTAGTATTAAGTCAATGCATAACTGTCATTAATTACTTGATGATCTAATGATTAATTTAAGAAGCATATCACTAGGGAGTGTGTGTGAAAAAAGGATGAATGTAGGCACTGTGGCATCCCCGTGAAGACATATAGCCTGGTGCCTAAGGGTTTAACAGTCTTAGTGCCACACTGTGTGTGATATGGAGTGAATGAGGCGTCACAACACATGACTCAGCTCAGCCTCTTCATTACTGTAAGTGATGACAAGCTGGTGCCCATCCTGGTAGGTTCATACAAAGCTATGCTTTCCCTATACAGTCATCTGTGTTATGATGAAATGATCTGGAGCTAAGCTGTGTACCTTCATTCCTTGATTTCCTTACTTAGAACACTAATAGGGAATTATATATCATTGTATGAAATAAATGTATCTTTGCTGTTAGCATCCTTCTGAGAGAAGAGTGAGCACAGCATAGAAACCTTGTTCTTCCAGTGTTAACATCGACTCTTTTGTGATAATTCTTCTTGAGTCAAGTTCACAAGGATTTCATAACTTATTTAGTTTGTGTTGGTTCATGTTTGAAGCATCAGGTCAAGTGTAACCTTCAATGTGTTTGTTTGTATTGGTGGTTATAATATTGCACTTGGTTGGGACTCTATACACTTTGGTGGAATGCTAATCTAATTGGCATTGGATGGTCGTGTACAGTACAGTACAGTACAGTGTGTGATGATGATCCACCTTGTAACATCAACACCTCAACCCAACACTTGGATGTAATGTTTCCTGTCTTCTTCATATTCCTCACTGAACCAACTTTCACCAAAGACCTTTTACTCCTGTGTGAAGTCTTGTTCTTATTATTCTAAGCTACCTTTGTCTTGTGAAGAGGCGCCGCCCACAGGGACATGTTAACTACCGTATGTACGTATTTATAGGGTTGAGTTGTTTCAGGTTAAGTTTTCCTGTTTGCTTCTATATGACACTTATACCGTAATAATAAAGGATGGATGTTCATAAATGAGCCAAGACCTTGACGTGGAAGATACCTAGTGCTAGTGTGGTGAACTTCATTTGAATAGTGTTTAGGGCAGGTGATGCTTCGTTGTCTGAGTTAGGTTAGGCAGTACTGTATTGACATGGATTTGCCTTCAGATTCAGTCTTCATGGTTAACAGAATAGCAATGAGAGTATGCATGTGTTGCAAACTTTGTCTCAATTAAGTTAATCATTATATTACCTCACCACTGCCATGAGCTGGAACAGCATGCACAAGTTATATATTTACTGCTTAATCATCTCTTGTATCCTGCAAATTGCAGCATTAAGACCAAAGACCATCATTAATTATTAAATATATAATCAACATTTTACAGTGTGCTCCAGTCATGGATTGAGTGATCTAAGAAGGTCACTCCTCTCTTGATACATTGTAGTTGGCAACAGTGAGGTGAAGGTGGAGCACTGAGCAGCAACAGTGCAACTTGAAGTGAAAGGTGCAGCAGCTCACTCGCTATACCTCTTCACGTGCTCTTGACAAACATTTCACTTGGATATTTAGTGTTATAATGTTAAAAGAGATATGCATTGTCTCATCCATCTAAGCTTCAAAGTATGAAACTCAAAATACTGCAAGTAATTTATTTTGTACAAGATAAGTGTGAGGTTGAGTCGAGTTGAGGAGGCAGCCGGCAGATGTTACACTGCTGCCGCACTACTGCTGGAAACTGTTGACGGAAGTGACTTTCCACTTTCTGGCGTGTAACGTGTTAGGAGTAGGACAGATTTCAGCCTTTTTCTGGAGCTCTGTAAACTGTATTGTTAGGTGAAAAGTATGCAAATTCTTTGAGCCACATTTGCTTTATTTTGATTACTTTTGCATTGTTTTTATATTATGGCCCAAAAAATGTCCCTAGTGGAATGCACGAGAGATGTATTGAGTTAATTTTGGATGAGTTTTGAGGGCCACAGTTTGCATAAAGATATGCATGAGAAGAAAGAATATGAGCGAGAATCAAGGACTCGCTGCAAGGAGTAGTCCACTTTTCTTGTTGCTTCCCTACTGTCAACTCAGCAGTCAGCAGGCAACTGTGAGGTCTGGTAGAGTTGTCAGGTACAGTACCACAACTCCAGCTAAGTGCACACTACAATTAAGGATACAGTGTCAGTTGGAGGGTGGCATTTGTAACACCATGAAGGAAAGTCTCATATCAGTGTACAGTTCATCATCATACATGTACTGATACTAGACCTAGAAAGCTTGTTTGTGGTTTAGTGCCAACTTTTGCTTCTTGGATACCTTAAGGGGAATGTTTGTCCTCACCTCTAGGCTTGAGCAGCTCGTGTTTCTAGCTGACCTCACACAATGGCTGAGCTTCAACGCGACCCTCAAGCCACTGTACATATTCTGGTTACCATCCAGACTGTCTCAGACACTCCAAACGTTGAGTGAGAAGTTTGTATAAGGAACACAGTTTTGTATAACTTGACAAATTGGTGTGTGTGTACATTATGTAATAATTTCTTACAGGATATGGCATTGCATCTTCAGAAGCAAGTTATTTGTACTGTATGGCATCATGTTCTCTTTAAATAATAACAATGTTTTAAATGGACATGGTTATTTTTCCCATCATCATTGTTTAGCTTCTTACAAATTGTGTGAAGTCCTCAGGAAGGAATTATAAAGCAAAGAACTGGACAGATTAATTATACAAAAATGTATAGCTTGGTTAATGACAAAGTCTGATGCTTGTGAATATAGAACCTACTTTTATTTTGAAGGAAAAGTAATGAAGAATAATGAAGGTTGATTGTAGCTCCAAAATATCTGTTGGGGTCCTGAAACCCAATCTAATGACAGTAAGAATAATCATTTAATAAATACAAGGGGTCAGGATGGCTCTGGTACAGTGCTCACCTCTATAAAGTTACCTAGTTCAGGGAGACTATTTAATTAACATTTAATCATTAGCTAAAGGCTATGAGTTCCATCCTGATTCAGCAACTTAACCTGGTGAGAGAGGTAACAATCTGTAGTTAACCTTTGCAGAACTATAGTCTATAATTACCTAGTAAGGGAAAATTATTTAACCATAATTTTTCTTTGATAAATACAAAAATGAAGAGGCATGATTTTACTACAAAGATCATGATAAGGGAGAAGCAAACTTTATTGTGAGTATAAGTAAGTAAATAACTTGACAATCTTATAAACACTTCTATTTAGGAGGATATAAAAACATTAGAAAGAACAACAGAAGGACAAAATGAATAACTAAAATAAGGTTATGATTAAAGAAGCTGAACAGAAGGAAATATTTAAACAAATAAGCTGAAGGATTTCATTAGTGTTAGGAAAATGTGTAAAATGTTGACCATTGCTTCAAGGTGGTCAGGTTTATTTGTAGGATACTGGATCAGCTGCTGTAGATCTCCAGGGATAAATAAGTTCATAGTATGTTTAGTATTTCAGTAGAGGAAGATGACAGAGAAGGTGGTGTTAAATATTTAATTAAAGGAAGATGACATTGAGGTGTAACTGGAAATCTTTTGATATAACAGAATATAATAGATTGCATGAGTGACAAATATATTTTCAACATTTCATTAGCATAACATTACATTCTGTTTAATTTTGGAACACTTTTTATTAGAATGCCATCAAGTGACTTTTTTTTATACAGAACGTTCAAGAAATATGGGCAAATAAAATAGAATAAGTAATATATATTAGCATATAAAGAAAATAAACTATTATGAAATAGAAACTAGAAAATAACTTATAAATAAACTATGAAACAACAGAAAACAATAGAAGTTACAAACAATAGTAGGAGCCGTTGTAAAGATAAAGAAGAAAGAAGAAGAAGAAGGAGAAGGGGGAGAACGTGCTCATCTTACCTTCTACTTATATAGTAAGAATATTTATGTTTCAAGCACCACAGGGCTATACTGAGCTCAATTTAGACTATTTATATAAGTGTTCAATAGGTAATGTAGGTTAGGTAGGTGTGGTAAGGTGTAATGTGTGTGTTTGAAGGGAAATAAGAGCAGTTGTCAGAACACATGAAGGTGGAAGGTGTGGGAGTGTTATGAGTCACCGAGGACCACACTAACATCACAATATTACGAAGCTACAGAAGGCCTAGGTGTTTACATGTGGTAGTTCCTGCTATCCTTTCAGTAAATATTCGGGTAAGTATTCGTAAGGTGACCCATTCGATATCTCCTTACCCTTACCTTGTTCTACCTTGTTTTGACGTAAGCATCAGGGCCAATCTGGGGATCCGCCTTTTCCACATTTTCGCTCAGCCTTGAGGTATTGGATCAGGTCAATGATGGAGTTTGACCCAGCTATTGTTGGCCCGTGTGGTATGAAGGCTCATCAGGAATTTCGGTAAAATTTTACATCTTCACCGTCATGGCGTTTGTTCCTCGTCCAACTCCTTACCTTTGGTCATAGAGAACATTTGGTAGTTTCTATATTAATGTAACCTATCCTAACCTAATCAAACTTAAACCTACATTGACAAATAGCAGAACCTTCTTTAAACCAAACTAAACTTTATTTTTCGAAGAGAAAATCTCACAGAAAAACTAAGAATTTGCGACGGAAATGTAATTAAGTAAATCTTTTCAAAATGCATCAGGTAATGCAAAAATATAACCCTGCATTCTCTGGAGCATTCTGATGAAGATGTAAAATAATACCGTTATTTCTTGTAGTACCTCGTCTAGCCTCCGCTTGAAAGTTTCTGTGCTGCACTCTGTTGTGTTTGTGACTGGTGTTGGCAGCGGTTGAACAGTCTTGGTGTTGCATTACAGAAACTCTCGGCCTGGATTGTTTTAATTTTTTGGGAGGTGCTGTCAAGTTGTCAACTGATTTTCTTTGACAAACCCGCCTCAACCTTGGGAGTACCATTCTCTGGATGACCACCTCACTTTTAAGTGTTGGGTTTGGAGAAAAAAAAATGTAATTGTATGGCATAACAAATTAACATCAGATTAATTCAAAACACATCCAAATCTATCAGAAAAAATTGCTTTGTCCAAAAAACAGACTGTGTCATCTTCCGAATCTTTACCGAGGTCTGAGCTAACCCGTACACCCAAATCTCTCACATTGCAGCATCTTATAGACCTAATTAAACTCTTCAACTGTCATTATGAATATCTGTTCTATGACTAATAATTACGCAATAAAATTAAACCGTATCTTTTTTCCAAAACATAACTTTCCTCCTCATTTTCTCGAAAGCTATTAGAGATATTGCAAATATCATTGCAGCATCTGATAGGCCTAATTAAACTCTACAAGTGTCATTATGAATATTTGTTCTAAGACTAATAATTAAGTAGTAAGATGAAATAGTATCTTTTTCCAAAACATTACTTTATTCCTCATTTTCCTGAAAGCTATTAGAGATATTCGCATTATATTAATTTACCTACTTCATTTTATATATAACAATCATTCATAGTATCATTTGTTGTGACATGCGCTTGTTGTAGCATACCCTAGCCCATTGTACTTTCATGAGTGTGTTTTTACCTCAGCATTTCATCATGGCTGGGAATGGTTCCGGCGCTATGGTTGAGCAGCAGCTCATTGCTGCCACTCAGATCATTGAGCAGCAGCTTGATGCCGAGATAGAACGGATGGACAACCTGGACTCGGATGACCTGGAAATTATTCGTCGAGAGAGGCTGTCGGCCATGAAGAAGAGGCAAGAGAAGAAGCAGGATTGGATCGCTAATGTAATTGATGGACTGGATTTTGTTATTACTCTTACAATGTTTGGGAAAGTGAATGTTCTTGTATATACTTATTGACTGGTTGGTAAAGAAAGTAGATATGTTAATGTGAGTCCACTTTCCCTCAGGGCCACGGTGCATACATAGAGCTGTTTGATGAGAAGGAATTCTTTGAGACCACCAAGAAGTCAGAGAATGTTGTGTGTCACTTCTACCGGGACCAGTTTATACGGTGCAAGCTGGTGGACAAACACTTTGATATCCTCGCCAAAAAACACATCGAAACTAAGTTCTGCAAAATTAATGCAGAGAAAGCTCCATTCTTGACAGGTAAGGTATGAACCAGTTAAAGGCAATTTATTTATACTTCTTGCTGTGTCATTAGTGCAGGATTGAACCCTCTTGTTAGTATTAGTGATCTTTGCTTACCTGAGCCTAGCCAAACATTACCTTTATATCCGTATATTCCAGTAATGGGAACTACTTAGTAATTGCAAGTGTATATATTTACTAAAATGAATGGCTTTTTGTTACGTCCTTACTGGGCTCACCACTTAGGTTGGCTTGGCTTCACATGAGCATTTTTTTCCCACACGGGCAAGCTGCCCAGTTTAGAAATCCATTAAGTTCAATCAGACCCTTCACACGGTGCCCACACGGCTACATTCCTGCGTGCCAGAGATTCATTCACCTCTGCCACAGCTGAAACACAACTGGAGTGCAGGAAATAACCGTCCATCTGAAGTGCTCCACAGCCTTCAACAGTATTCTAGGACGCTCAACACGCAGTTTAGCAGTGCATGTGGTGAGTGAATCTCCGCCATGGGAGAATGTAGCCGTTTGGGCACTGTGTCAAGGGTCTCATTGAACTTAATTGATTTCTTAACCGGGCGGTTTTTCCGTAAGAGAAAAAAACGCTCTGTGAAGTGAGCGTTACATCATCTTCCTCTCTTAATAGGAAGGCCATTTTTCTTATGTGATGATTGACGGTGATGAATACAGGAAGTCAGAAACTTGCAATTAATTACTTGTGAGTCGCACTGAAGGATAAATAAAGTATATCAGGAGATGGTAGATGATAGCGAGCCCAAGTTATAGTGAATGAAGGAGCATCATCAAGTGTTGTACATTTTTAGATCGGCTGAAGATCAAAGTGTTGCCGACCATTGTTCTGGTGAAGAACGGCAAGACCAAAGACTTTGTGGTGGGCTTCACTGACTTGGGCAACACTGATAACTTCTCCACCGAAATGATGGAGTGGAGGATTGCCCGGGCGGATGTGATAGAGTACCAAGGTGACCTGTTGTGTCCACCCTCATCCAAGTCTGGTCCCAGGACGGAGATCCACCGCAAGAAAACCATCCGTGGCAGGGACAACGACAGCAGTGACAGTGACTCTGACTAGAGTTAAGAGTGTGAATCTGTGGTCAATGGTTTGCCTTAAGAGTGTCACTTCCTCATCCTTGTGTGTGTTAAGGGAAGGAAGAAAGGAAGATCACGGGGCTGGAGAGGATGTGTGTTATATTCATGTTTCTGCTGGAAGTGCTGTCATAATTATACTCATGACAACATGTGTTAAGGAAGAATTATATTATTTGAGCTGACAAACTTATCAAAGTCGAAAGGTGTTTTAAGTGCAATAAGTTTCCAAACTCCTGTTAAGTGTGTTATGAGGGTGAGTGTGGTTTCAGGTACCCACACTACCGCCGCAGGGTGTGATGGAATTCCTTTGCTAGTACAGATCAGGAATGTATCAGTCCCAAGGTGTTGCTTCTTACCTTGCTTACATGCGCCTTGCTGCAGAAATACTGAAAATTAATGTGCACAGATCCATTGGTGGCTGTCAAGTGTTCCTCATGACAGCTTGACAGTTACTAGTCACAAATCATTCCAGTCCATTACTTTAAGAAAAATTAATAGAATTTTACTGTAATTATATTTTATTGTACTTTATCATCTATCATTTTATATATATGTTATTATAGACAGTATGGTAGTTTTGTCATGTGGAGATCTTAATTGAGATTAATTCATGAAGATTAGCTGTCACAATTTCAATTTATTAGCATTTCACAGGAATTCATTATTGTTTGAAAGGCTTGGATAAGGAACCATTTAAATATTAGTTACAGAGAAAGAATCATCTCCAGTTTCTTTTGAGACTTACACCATTGCCTGCTATCAAGTGTTCACTCTTTTGTATTGTTTGGGTCAATGTGGCGGTGACCTCCCTGACCTTGCCAATCCCAAGGTGAGGAAAGATTATTAGTCACTCCACTCTAAACACTAGTAGTGATGGTGGATATATATATATATATATATATATATATATATATATATATATATATATATATATATATATATATATATATATATATATATATATATATATATATATATATATATATATATATATATATCGATCAACCCACAGACCCACAGGATGTCTACACCACAGTCAAGACATCACACAGCCTCCCTCATTACATGGGATTAGGAAGGTCACTGCACCTCTGCCACACTTACTCAATGCAGACAATAAATTGATCATTCGAGAGGTTCAATCTGGATGATAAAAGATAAGCTTTTGTCACTTGCCCTCTTTTCCTGCCTAGCCAATCCACTCCACATTGCCATCACTAAAATGTTCTCTCTAATACACTCACACTCGTTCCAAATATTTCAAAGGACTTTTAATGAAATTTTCAGTGCTCTCTATTTCACTCACTCATTCCTAACATTATATAAAAGTAGTTGATGTAACATTTGACATAACTTGATCGTTCAGAATATAAATTAATCAAGAGTCGAGTGTTGGTGGCTTGGTGATGTACAAGCTGTGACTAGAATGTTAGCTCAAGAGGAAGGACAAGTGACATTACTGGTGGTCAATGAGGCTCAACACAGAATCCACCTATTGTATGGATTTGTGCTGCCAAAAAAAAAAAGAACCTCGGTGGCATGTAACACGCAGATCTAAGAACAATATGTGGCTATTTCCAGACTATCAGAGTCCTACAAGTGCCTTTAACATCACACTGGAGGATTACAACCTTTGATAAGCAGGAGGTTGGTACATGCACACACTTATGCCAGCTGCCTCCTGACCATTAGATACCTTCCATCCTGCCACGTTATACAAAGGTGTAACATGCATGCATTAAAAGATGTATAAATACTCAACACCTTCACAAATAAAGTATAGATATGTATCACTGCAACACTGCCTCACACACAAGGCCACGCCAAGCCAAGTCTTCAGTGTCGACAAAGGGTGAAAAAACGCTTCATTATTACATTCTGGTCATGCTTTGTGGAAAACTTAACCAGATCTGACCGACTTTAACTCCATTTAAGTTAGTGTAGAAATTGAGAAGTAAAGAGATTATCTATACTACATAGTAATACATAATGCACATTACTGTCTTTGAATGAAGGAAAATACTGTTAACCTGTCAGTGTTATAAATGTGTTGTTCATGTTTGTAAAGCTTTGATACATTAATATTTGTTAACCTTTCACTTCTACTCACGCACCATACCTGTGACTTAAATTTCTCTCAATATACCTCCAATATTCTCTTCGAATCTTGTCATATTTTGTTGCCAGGGACTCGCAGATCTGTAAGCAGTGAAACACTTTGAGATAAAAAAGTTATGCAAGAAATACATTTTAATAATATCCTGAATGTTTTTTTAAATGCTGCATTACCTGTGCCCACACCTGCCACTCCATATCCTAACCACACAAGAAACTTTAATGGTCACAAATTACATATTTCCACTTCCTCCCACTTCTCCATCACCTCCACACCCTTCTCCTGATTCTCTTCCTCAACCATTAACCCCATATGCTCCTCTTCCACTTTCTCCTTCTATTGCTGCTTTTATCAACAATACAAAAAAGAGAGAGAGAGAACCATTGGCTCAGTCTTACCTCAATGCAGCGTTTGAGAAGTGTCGGCCGCAAGTCAGGCTGTCGTTCCATCTGGTCTTCCATGAGATCCAACATAAAGGTGAGGAGGTGCGGTGAACACTGTCCTTCATCATGCATCTTTTGGCACCACTCCCACAGCTCCCCCACGCTGCCCAGTCCACCCTCACAGTGCTGCACCACCCTGCACATAATGGTGCCTGGTTAGCGTCAACAACACCACAAGTGTAAGGATAGGATGTTGGAGTGTGTTGAACAAGAGTGGATAGGAGAGTGAAATAAGACTCAGGTGTGCTAGAATGAGGTGTTACTGTGGCTACTTTATAAAAGGAACTCAAAGGAACAGGACTGGACTACACTAGCTAAGATGCAACACTTCACCTATTGGCTATCCTAATACCAGTCTCTTCACATTCTATAAAGGGAGTGGCCATGAGAGAGGAGTTTTCAGCTACCATACTGGCATGAATAAGGTCAAGTGGGGGCACTGTGTCCTCGTCCGGGATCAAACTCTGGGCCAGTGGATTCACAGTCAGACGTGCTGACCACTGCACCACTAAGGCACTATATAGCACATGAGGCATGAATGGCTAAACTTTAATCTGTTATTAATGATTATGAGTCATGTGTCAAAGTGTGGATGTAGAGGGATGATAAATACTGTTAAGTTAGATTGCACATTTACTATTCTATGGCGAGGAACAGAAAATTAAAGAAACACTGAATTGGTTATGCAACTTGACACTCACTGCCTGGAATAAACTCCTTAGGTAAATTTAATCAGATAGGCAAACTTATTGAAGGGGAATGTGTATCACTATCAATCACATTATACACCTACTAATTTAGGAGAGAAAGAGAGAGAAAAGAAAAGCAGCGACATGACTTTCCTTTCACAGCCAAGAGTATGATTCCAACTTTCCTGAAGAAGGCAAGGCAAGGCAAGGTAAGGTAAGGTCACTCACCCTCTGAGGTAGCTCCATGGACTTTCATTATCCACCACCTTGGTAATGGCTGCCTTGGTGTACTCCACCTCACGCTGGATCACTTCCTTGGTGAAGCCCGTGGTGTGGCTGATAGCAAAGTGGCGCTGATTCCACCCCGAGTTATTCCTCACATCCTCTTCCAGCAGGCGATCCACATACTCAAGCTCCCCGTCGTACAACCTGAAGGAAGGCTCGTTTTTGCATTTCTTTCTTTTACACTTTCACCTTCACCTAGTTGTAACATGCAGGAAAAGATCTATGCTTGTGCTGTCCTGTCTCTGTATCTATAAGTATCTAGCTTTGCCTTGAATTCATTAACTGTTCTTGCATTGATAATTCCCTTTTCCAAATCCTTCGTATGGAGTGTTGGTGAGTGTTGCAAAGGATCAGGTAGGTGTTCTAATACTATTAATAATTATTTTCTTGGGTTCAGAGTGATGTTCAATTATTGCAATGGTTTTGAATGGTTCAGTAAAAGATCCATTGTCGTTTGTTAGATGGAGTTTTTTTTAAATGGCTCACTGGATCTTCAGCATGGAAGTCAAACAGGAACCTTTCTTCTTCTTTCCTTTCTTTGTTTATGTTACTTCACAAAATAAACATGATCTCGGCTTTTCATTTTCATTTACATACATTTTTTAATAAAGTTTCTCTGGAGCATAAACAAGAAAATCATTCTAACCTACTTGACTCCAAATTATGTTAAAAAGCACCACATTCTGAGTTGACGAGGAGACAAACTTAATTAACATGCTGCACTGAGGGAGTAAGTAAGTAGGTGTGTGCTTACTTGAATGTTTTGAGAGCCCACTGCCGGTGTTCCCAAGCATGGTAGTTCTTGGCGTCCTGACTGAAGATGATCTCTGTCAACTTGAGTTCCTTGGAGCCGTCACCCAGCCATTCCACTATAACACGACGGTGGTGCCTGGCGGGAAGGAAGGAGGGACATGTGGAGGATTTTGTAATGGTGCTTTCGTGCTTATATATAAATACATACATACATACATACACACAAACAAACTGCTACTTACCAAACTTGATAATTCTTTGGGTTCATTTCTATCATTTCCCGACAAAAGTTTAGTTCTTGTTTCAAGTTGCTGCCTAGATGCCTCAAGATCTTTCTCCTGCAAAGAAAAATATACTTTACTACAAAAAGAACACGTAATATGAAAGGACACAGATATAATTTCTCATTCAGTTGATGACTTTCATTTTATTTATGTGTTATGAGTTGTGGAAAAAGATGAAGCAATGTGTATAGGTTTGGTATTAAAGTAATGTTTCATTCATTGTGCCTAAGACTGGTCACTGTCACCCAATACTTGCATAACTGTGAGTGTGGATGCAGACAAGGGGAAGATAATGGTAAAAAAACAGGTTCATTGCATCAACTGTGAATTTGTATTACCTGAAGAACCATATAATGAGACTCTGGTGTACAAAGCAAACATTTCAAACAAGTGTGAGACTTTATCACTCCACACCCTGTACTGCCACACCCTGTCACTGGCTCACCTGTACTGCCACACGGTGTAGTTGGCTGCGTTCATATTGATGGCGTCTTCGGTGAGGTACAATGCACGTTCTGACAGCTCCCCCTTGGCCACCACTGCTCGGAGGTAGTCGTACACATCTGAAACTGTTGATACACTAAATAAAATGGTGTACTATATTTTAACCAGTTTTGTATAATGTTTAAGAGTGAAATGTTCCTTAACTCAGCTCTATGTCTTGTTACTATGAAGATAAAACTAGGAATTAATAGAATGTGTTTTGTCAGTCCTGCAACACTTTCGCGGTTCCCTTAATTAAGCTTACCATCCTTACATAACAAATAATACTGATAAAATGTGACCAAATGTTCTTTCTTATGTATAAATGTTAGTTTTAGCACAACAATTTTAAAACCAAACAAGGCGTCACTTAAAAAAATAAATAAATAAATAACCTGCGATACTAACACTTGGAGGCCGACTATTAAAAAAAAAAAAAAAAAACCCATCAAGACAAAAAAAGAAAATAATAAATAAATAAAAAGAAGTTATCAAGCTAATCATATTACAGTTAATTAATGTAAAAACAGTATGAGCCAAAAATTAGTGGTCATATAGCGTAATCAACTTAAACAAATCAACACCACTAAGCATTACAACCTCAAACACAGACACCACTTCACCCAACACAGTCCCACCACCACCACCACCACCTCAACACACTTACAGGCATCAGTGTAGGCAATCTTGACCACAGCGTGTGACCCGTCGTCCAGGGGCACCGGGGTCACATCCGCCCACTCCTTCCTCTCCCTGTACAACACCCAGCCTTCCCCATCACTGCCGTCGTCCTGGCTGTCATCAGGGTCCTCAGCAGGGGTTTGGGATGTGTTCTCGGTGATGTTGTTGGCGGTGGATCCCATCTTGTGTACCTGAACCAAAGGGATATAGGATGAAAAAGTGGCTCTCTCTGTGTTTTCATTTGTAGTTTTGTATATAATTGGTTTGTTTTAGTTTGTCTAGTGGAAATTGGCTGCTGCTGCTACTGTTGTT
>JAXIVD010005297.1:0-2500 GCA_036785275.1 Cancer borealis | reverse complement strand
CCTCAACAGAGCCAAGGTCCCCCTGGCAGTGCCGAGAAAAAGCACAGTTACTCAGAGGCTTAATGAACTGAACGTCTCAAACCAGAGAAGGTAAATATTTGGCCCACTCCTCCCCCCAGCTCAGACTTGACCTTGCTGACCGCTACTAGTCTTCACTGGCCTGCCTTGACACAAAGCTTATGTATCATACTTTCCCGTGGCCGAGCACAATACAAAAGTTCCTCTTCCACCCACCTAGGCTACTGAAGCAGGATCTCTCGTCTCAAGAGAAACAACTGCGCAGCGTGAGACCACCGTCACCGCCCTTCGCCCGCCACACCTCCCCCTTGCACCAAAACATTGTCCCCTCTACACCTGCTTCCCGAAGTCAAGAGATTATCTATGAGAACCTTAAACCCTATACGAGGACCGGGGCCAAGGGGACAGGTGGGGGCGTGTCCATGGCCACGCTCCCGCCCACCCCTGAGCCCCACCTGGAGTCTGAGGGCAGCACGGTTTGGCTGTCAGAGTCGTGGAAATACAACACCATCAAGAAGGCGCCAGACTTCAACATATTCGAGATATCTGACGCCGAGTCCAGCACAAGCCGAGCCAGCTCTCCATCACCTGCACGGGACAAGGCACGGAACTCATACATTTCCGAGGCCTCAGACGCCGCCTCCAGCACGAGTCGCAGCAGCTCTCCATCACCACCACAGGACAAGGAGAGGAAGACGCTGCGTAGTCGCCTTCCCATGTTCATACGGGAAAGGAAAGGGAGGAACAAGGAGGGAGATGCGAGTTCCGGGCAAACAGGGCGTCACGCCGCCCGAGGGGACAGGAAGCGTGCCCACCACCCCCATGGTCCCGGGAGTCCCGCAGGGCTCCACCAGGTGAAGGCCCGTCGTGCTGGAGAAAAATGTGCCATCAATCTGGCGGAGCACAAAGGATCCCAAGCCTCAGCGGAGGTTCTCGGAGACGTGTCCACACACAAAGGTGGCTGTCAATCAGGTGCTGATGACGGTGGATCTACACCTTCAAGGAGACTCTCTAAGGCTTTGTCCCACAACACCGTCAGCGATTCCTCGGATAATGAAGACCGATCACTGACACGAGGCGCCCCACGCAGCGTCAGATACACACCAGGAGGCGACGCTGCCCATCACGGGGAAACATTTGCCAGGGGACATAACGCCTCCACTAGATTGAAAAAGCACGTTCCCCAAGGGCCTGCCAGCGACTCCTCAGACTACGACACCATCAGCACGGGAGCCTCGTGGCAAGACCTCACTCAAAACTTGATCAGCGACTCCTCAGACGGCGAGGGCAGCACCTGGGTGAGCCAGTGGGTGCAGGAGGCTCGCAGCAGAGCCAAGGCGTCCTTGGGCAGCGAGGATGGGCTGTGGTCGGGGGTGGGTACGGGGGCGGCAGTATGGGAGCGGCGTGCATCACCGGACTGTTCCCGCGCGTCACCTTTAATCTCACCCGCCGCGTCCCTACGCTCCCTCCAGCCAGGCCGTCCTGACGGAGGGGACCCGCCCCCCTCACCTCGCGCCCCCCTCACGCCCCCACCAACCCTCAGGAGGCTCAGGAAGACCCACGGGTGTCCAGGTGGACTCCGGAAGCACGATGTGTCAGGCAGCCTCAAGGGGGCGTCCCACACTTTGAGGGGCGGGGAGGGTGGCGGGGCACGGCGGTCTGGCCACGCCCACCCTGGCCACGCCCACCCTGCTCACCACAACAACCACGCCCATATCACCGACCATAACAACGCTACCTCGGTTAATTCCGCCAGCCCCGCCCATTCCATGACTGATCCCACCAGCCCCGCCCACACGCCAGTCACCACCAAGACTGCCTACCCCACCACCAACATAACAGGCCCCGCCCACAACACTAACCCAACAGGCGCCGCCCACACTCCTAACTCAGTCACTCCTGCCCACACACCCACTGCCACCAGCCCCGCCCACTCAGACTGGCTGGGTGTGGGGACATGCTTAGTGGGGGCGCCTCTACCCCACCACCACCCCCAGGACCCCAGCAGGAGCCTCCCCCAGCAGGCAGGTGAGTGACGTCATGCCCCCACCGTCTCCAGGAACGGAGACAAACAATGAATCATGCAAAGTGTAGTCATGCACGCCCGCCCACCCATCCATACGGTGATGTCACGATGTATTGAAGTCATCCACACATTCACATCACACATAACTATCATCCATATATGTAATAGTCATCCATATAGAAATTTCATCCATCTTCATCCATCTTCATCCATCTCCCTCTATCTATCTTCCTTCCTTTTCCTTTTTCATTTCCTTCAGTTTTCTTTTTTATTTATATTTTGTGATTTCATGGTCTCTTCTCTATCTTTTTCCCTTTTTTTCCCTCCCTGAAGTTTTTTTTCTTCCCTTCAGTTGTGTGTTTTGGAAATTTACATTATTCATGAAAGGAAAATAATCTTTGGGGGAAAAAATGGTATACGATCAGATATGTATAGTTTTTTTCCCCTTCCTGTCAT
>JAXIVD010005296.1:17500-22500 GCA_036785275.1 Cancer borealis | reverse complement strand
CGGTCTTAAGAAGGATAACTTTCAAGAAATACTAGGCTGGTGAAGGAGTGAGTGTCAGGGGAGAGCCACACACCAGCCCTTACCTCCCCTCCCCGCCTACTGGGCTGCAGCGAGGCTTGGGTGGATCGCTCGCTCTCCTCGCTCACTCCGCCACAGAGGACCACCACCACCACCACCACCACCACCGATCAAGACTCCCTCCATCCTCAGTTAGGCAGCTACACTCAGCGCCTCCCTGTGCTAACCTACACCTAGGAACAAGAAACAGGAGGCAGTAATGGACGAGGTAGAAACGTAAAGGAAAATGATACACCAAAGGAGAAGAGAGAATAGGCCCACGTCAAACAGATCCCTTCCGAGCGGAGAGCCTACTGGCAGGCGGACGGGCGGGCGCGGCGAGCGAGTAGGCCTGCCGGGCTATTTCCCTCGCGCCGCCCAATATTGATCTGGGAGCTTGGCACAGCCTCAACGTCGCCCACAGCAGACTCGCAGCCTCGGGGTTTTTGCACCTGCTCCCCTTACCTCTAATGTTCGGGCGGCAAGGTGTGTGGGACAGATGGCGCCCCGCCCCGCCCCGCCCCGCCCTGCCCCGCACCGCCCTCACCACACCTCAACGCAATCACCATACCGCCCCCGTCCCCCCCAGGCTTGCATATCCACCTCGATCACCTATCCGAGTGTCTTCCTTTTACTTACTTGCGTGCAGGTTTGTTTGGTTTCGTCTGTCTATCAAGTCATCGATTTTTTTTCTTTTTCGTTTATCATCTATCCTTCTATTCATCCATCTATCCCTTCACCTCGCATCCGCCCACCTCTGTGTAAGGTCGCCTGCAGGGGCCATACGTCTGAATACAGCTGTGGGTGTGGAAGCTCCAGACCAGACTACGTGAGGCAGAACTGGTGGCACTCGCTTCTCCGGCACCTCCCTGCACTCACCACCACCACTACCACCACCACCACCACCACCACACACCACCACCACCACCACCATACATTCCTTGCCACCTCCAATACAACCATACACTCCTCGCCGCCATCACCACCACGACCATACACCCTTCAACACACACACACACACACACACACACACACACACACACACACACACACACACCTTGTCTCCGTACACATACCTCCTCCTTCATCGCACCGCGGTGAGCAGGTGGCCCCAGCAGAGCCTTCCCCTCCCCCTCCCACACCACGGCAGCGCCTCCCCTGCCGAGCGTCGTGGCGGTGCTGTGTCATCCGCCTCTAATTAAGTCCTCAGTGCTACCTGCTGACGATATCCACCACCGCCCGAACCAGCAGGACTCAGCAGACAATACTCAACAGAGGGGCGGCTCGAGCTGCTTAGGGGTCATGATGGATGTGTCGAATATGTACGTGAGCACACACACACACACACACACACACACACACACACACACACACACACACACACACACACACACACACACACAGCATCGTGTTGTGCCATTAGCTGCAAGGATAGACGGCAGGACAGGCTTACTGGCAGTGACTCTTTGCTATCTAATGAACGTCCCGCCGAGTGCGATCATCAGCCCGGAATGGAAGGAATTGCCCGGAAGGCCGCTGCTCGGGAGGGATTGCACTGTAGTCAGATATGACCCAACTCATTTCCCCCGTTGGCGGTGAGCGGAGGCGACGTGCGGGGTCGGTGGGATGCGTGTCGAGGGAGGCTTTGAGGTTTGCACTGACGGGAGGATTGGCTTCTCTGTGCCTCCCCTGACACCGAGCCCCGCCTTGCCGCTTCTTTAACTGCAGTAAACAAGTCGAAGGTGGTGTCTGCGTCGCATCACCCTCAGGAATGAATGGAACAAGAATTTTACGGACGACAACAGCAGCTACATAATCTGCAGCAGCAACAACAATGAATAAAGTAAATCGGTAGCAACAACACGACTCGCCAGACACAACAAAAAACGACATAAACGGCAACAACGACAACAGCGTGCGGCTCGCGTGCTGCTCTCCGAGGTATATTCATTTGCGCGGCATCCTCTTTCCCCCTGCACGCCGCGAAAAAATAAATAAATAAACAAAGGGAGAAAAGTTATTAATCTGCCGCGGGTCGGCGTGTTTCCCTTCCCGGCGGCGACAGCACGTGCCTGGCCGCCCCTCCCTCAATCCTCACTGAGTTACCCATGACCGACGAACTGCGTTTTTCATGGCGCCTTTAATTCTCGAGAGCAGCATCAGTGTGTGCTTGCCCGAGCACATGACTGCCTCGTGTGGCAGGGAACAGACACCCGAAGAGAGGTAATGTGACTGCCACCGCTGTGCTCCCTCTTCACATGATGCCGCCACTCTTCCAGGCAGCGAGGGCGTGTGCTACAGAAAAGTTTACTCCTAAGACGGAGAAAATAAAAACGACTACGAGATACGCAGTCACCTGACCTAAGTTTCGGTGCCGATTCAGGAACAGAAAACTTTCAACGTGGTTTTGCGGAACGAAGGGAAAAGTTTGCCATCACCCACCACGATGCGATCTGGCTCGCAAGACCTTTCAACACCTGCAACAGACCCTTTTGATCTGGCGGAGGCGCGGCAGAAGGGCCTCTCGCGTGCCTCATTCACCCCCCATGGAGTGCGGCGAATGTTCATGCTCTGGTATAAGTAACGAGGAGGGATTGTTGACCTTAGTATAATATAGTGTGGTGTGATGACTTCTCATTTTCTCGATATTAAAGATGTCGTAGTTGGATATACACGCGGTGTTCGAGTTCTGGCCGCGACCTCCTTCAAACTTTCCTTTTATTAATACCTCGATAAGTTAAGTTTCCGCCGCCTCATGCCGCTGGGGCAAAGGGCGGCGTGTCGCACTGGGGAAGGTCTGCATTACGGCTTCGCCAGGAATGACCGACGCACCAGCCAGGAATGCTGTGGGCAGGTCAGCTTTAACCAGCCAGCTTGGAATGGACGTCGAGTTGCCAGCGATTGAAAAAACAAACCTTATTCTCTCGAAGCCACAGCGTCGAGGCGCAAGTATGTGACTTCCTGGCGACTCAGAAAACCTGGGCAGCGGCGTTCGAAGGTGTGGCAAGACGAGGTGCCGTGCAGGGTGTTAGGGGCCGAGAGTGTGTGGTGGTGTGTAAGCGCCTCTGGCAACCTCTCTCTTGGCCCGCTTTCACGTAAGTGCGTAAGGCCAAATGCTCATCTCTTTTCCTTTAGTGATACATGCATTATAAAACGCTTCCTACAATATTTCCGCGGCTGTGTTCGCCCTCGTGCGACGGGGAAAAATACCCTGCCCCCGGAGACAACATTTTCGGCGGCTCCGAGGCTGTATTTTGCCGGCAGGTCGCCTTTCCCTGTATTTCTTAAGTTAAAACTATGTAAATGCCAAGAAACCAGGCGCTCACTTACACAAACGGTGAGGTTAAGCGGGATTAGGCTTTGGGTGTTTCAGTAAATCTAGTAAAGAAAAGCAGACAGAATTTGATTATGTGGATAAGTCTAATCTCTGTTTGGATTACATAAGCAAGATTGTGTTGGCACAGTACGATAATGCGGCGGAGCAGGGTGTTGCCATATGTCTGAGCCGCTCCCTCCGCCTTGATTTTCACCAGGGATCCCAAATTAAATTACTTCACACTCCGGGGCCTCGAGTCAAGCTGAAATATAACAGATTGCCCTCAATAGGTAGAGGAACATTTCGTGCGAGACCCGACGCAATCCTTGACATCTTTTTTGCATACACATTAAATCATACGAAATGACATTGAGGTTTAACTTTCTCGATATTACTGGTGCTGCTTCCTGCCTTACCCCCTCCCTAACTTCGTCCTTGTCCACCACACACACACACACACACACACACACACACACACACACACACACACACACACACACACACACATAGACACACACACACACGGCTGCACTTTTTGGTAGCGTGCACGCAACTCCATCGCTTATTGGGCAGCGGCTGGATAATCATTCGAGAGTACCACCTGACCTCCCTCAGACCACGAGAGAAGAAGAAGAAGAGGAGGAGGAGGAGGAGGAGGAGGAGGAGGAGGAGGAGGAGGAGGAGGAGGAGAAGGAGGAGGAGGAGGAGGTGCCACGGGCCTCCTCGTGTCCCCCCATCGCTGTGACTGACACCCACACACCATATCCACGCCTCACGGGAATCTTAAGTTTTCACATTTTTTCCTCAGCTGATCGCACGTCCAGGCATATGACGCGATTTTGCTTCATGTTAGGCCTCTCTCTCACTATACCTTATCCCTCGTCCTTCCTTCCTCTTTTCCTTCCTTCCTCTCGTGGCTGCGGGTGCTCGATCCACCTTCACTGGGACGTGGAGGGAGATAACTCGACTCCATCTGGATCTTCGATCGGCCCAAGTCGCATCACTGCCAAGGATGACCACCTGTAAGCCAGTTTTTTTCCCCTCCTTCCCTTCCCTTTCCCTTGTCGGTGTCACCAATCATCGCGTTAATCGCCTGATATGCATCGCCTTGGGACCTTCTTCTATCCTGACGGCTTATTTATCTGGAGTTTAGGAGTTGCGAATAACCTTTCCATGCGGGAGGTGGAGGAAGGGGTGGAGGAAGGGGTGGAAGAAGGGGTGGAGTGATAGGGAGTGTGGTGGGCAAGTTGAGGTTTTAAGGAGGACCTGGTGGCTCTGCGTCAGGTTCGGGGCTGGGAGGTGCGGTGTTGAAGGAAGGTGGATGAGGGGCAGGCGGTGCGGGGCCATGCAGGAAAGCAGGAGGTGATTTGGCATTCATATTCTTCACGATTTTTATAGGATATTTTCCTAACACACACACACACACACACACACACACACACACACACACACACACACACACACACACACACACACACACACACACATACACACACATAAATGGATGCGGGCCAAGAATTGAATCTGTAAGAGAGAGAGAGAGAGAGAGAGAGAGAGAGAGAGAGAGAGAGAGAGAGAGAGAGAGAGAGAGAGAGAGAGAGAGAGAGAGAGAGAGAGAGAGAGAGAG
>JAXIVD010005296.1:2500-7500 GCA_036785275.1 Cancer borealis | reverse complement strand
AGCGACAGCCTTACTGGATCAAACAAGACTGTCTACTACTACGTATAATATCTACATGATAGAGACAAAAGGACAGCAAAGTGAAAGGAAGAGGAGGAGGAAAGGGAGGAGGAGGAAAGGGAGGGAGGAGGAGGACGACAACAACGATGAAGAGAATAAGTAACGGGAACCACGAATGGAACAAAGAGAAGAGAGGATGTTGTGGAATAGATAACACAAAGAAGGAAGAAAGGGATAAAAGATTACCCAGCCATCCACCTAGCTATCCATCCATCCATTCATCCCTCTTTCCATCCATCCATTTAGCCAGCCATCCAGCTATCCAACCAGCCAGTCATACAGCCAACTACCAAGTCAGTCATCCAGGAAGCCATTCAGCCAGTCATCCAGGCAACCAGTCATCCATTCAGCCAGCCAGTCATCCAGCCAAACAGTCATCCATTCAGCCAGCCAGTCATCCATCCAGCCAGTCATCCAGTCAGCCAGCCAGTCATCCAGTCAGCCAGCCAACCAGTCATCCAGTCAGCCAGTCAGCCAGCCAACCAGTCATCCAGTCATCCATCCAGCCAGTCATCCATTCAGCCAGCCAGTCATCCAGCCAACTACCAAGTCAGTCATCCAGGAAGCCATTCAGCCAGTCATCCACCCAGCCAGCCAACCAGTCATCCAGCCAGCCAGTCATCCATTCAGCCAGCCAGTCATCCATTCAGCCAGCCAGTCATCCATTCAGCCAGCCAGGTTCTTTAGACTGCCCGTTGGGATGTAATTTTTCTTTTCAACAGTTTGTTCCTCGGAAAGGCGACACCGTTGAGCGGCCGGCCAGCGGAGGTTAGTTAGGTCCTTGTCACCTCAGCCGCGGGTCGCAGGCCGAGGTCGTCGTGATGGATGGCGACGACCCACACCCAGATTTATTTACGGCTCCCCACCACCGCCACCACCACCACCACCACCACCACCACCACCACCACCACCACCACCACCACCACAACCATCAACACCACCACCACCATCGTCCCGTCCTTATCGTGTGTGTTAATGGAGCAAAATAAATGTAGTCTTGGATTTTTTAATATATATTTCTTCAGATTTTGTACATTTTGCTTCTACATCAATTCTTTTTTTTGAGGGCGTAGAGTGGTATCCCGCCCACTTTCTAGCAATTTCCGGCCAGGTTGGTGATAGGTGCAGGTTGCCCCGCCCTCTCCTTCCCTCTCTATCCTCACCCACCTTTCCTCCCTCCCTCCCTCCTTCTCTCCCTCCATCCCTCACGCTTTCTTCCAACATTTCTGAGGTGTTTCACTACGGGAGGGTCTTACAGCACTATACGCAGACCTCTCTCTCTCTCTCTCTCTCTCTCTCTCTCTCTCTCTCTCTCTCTCTCTCTCTCCTATAGTTATCCGTCCATTTATCTATCAATAAACTAATGTCTATCTATCTGTCCATCTACAAATAACTATCTGTCTGTCTGTGTGTCTGTCTGTATGTCTATCTGTCTATCTATCTATGTCTATCTGTCTGTCTGTCTGTCTGTCTGTCTGTATGTCCTTGTTGTTTGGTGAAGGAAAGGGCAGTAGAGAGAGGCAGGGGAGAGAAGGGGAGGCAGGGGAGGGGAGGGGAGGGGAGGGGAGGGGAGGGGAGGGGAGGGGAGGGGAGGGGAGGGGAGGGGAGGACAGAAAGGGGTAAGGGAGGGGAAAATGATGGAAAAGAAACTCGTACTCTCAATCAGTCCCGTGAAAAAGGAGGGGAAAAAAAACTGTCCAGCGGAAACAATGGCTTCCCTCCTTCCTCCCTCTCTCCCTTCCTCCTCCCCTTTCCTTCCCTTCTCTTTTCTTCCCCTGAAAATTCTCTCTCTCCCCTACCTATCTCGTGCCATTCTCCCCTTCTCTTTCCCCTCCCTATGTCCCAAACTGTTTTCCATATACGGCTAAGGAGTTGTATTTCCCCTCGACAGCTCTTTTTGCTTTTACTCTTTTTTCCCCTTACTTTTCCTTCTTGTTTCCTCTTCCCCATTTTTTTCCCTCTCTCTCTCTCTCTCTCTCTCTCTCTCTCTCTCTCTCTCTCTCTCTCTCTCTCTCTCTCTCTCTCTCTCTCTCTCTCTCTCTCATTTCCTTTCCTGTTTCCTCTTTCTGTATCTTCCTCTGTCTCTAATGTTAAATTGTTTCTTTCATCTTTTTCTTTTTTACTTATTTATCAATGTGCTCTCTCTCTCTCTCTCTCTCTCTCTCTCTCTCTCTCTCTCTCTCTCTCTCTCTCTCTCTCTCTCTCTCTCTCTCTCCTTTCTTTATCATTCCCTGTCCTATTCCACTCTTCTACCCTCGTCTTCTTCCTCCTCCCTTCCCTTACATGTGTTTCTCCTCTTTCCATTCTCTTCCTCTCTTCCCCTCTTTTATCCATTCATCTTCCCTCCCCATCTCCTTAAACTATTTACCTTTTTCCTCTTCTCTCCATTCTTTCTCTCCTTCCCTTACCCTTCCGTCTTTTGCTACCATTTCTTTCCTCATTTTGTCATCTCTCTCTCTCTCTCTCTCTCTCTCTCTCTCTCTCTCTCTCTCTCTCTCTCTCTCTCTCTCTCTCTCTCTCTCTCTCTCCCTGCTCTATAGTCCATTTCCTATTACTTTCCTTTTCTCCCTCACCCTTCCTTCCCTTCCACCCGTCTCCTTCCCTTCCTTCCTTCCTTCCCTTCCCTACAATCCCCTATCCTTTTTACCCTTTCCATCGCCTCTCGGCCCTTTAGTTCATTATCCGGCCGCCAGTGTTAAAAATGATTCACAATGGCTTCTCATCATTAGCCTTGAGATGTTGGTAGCTCCTCGAGGCTCCGAAATTAATTACCTGATATATACGTGGTAAAATGTACGGCCTAATCAGGACTTTTGCATGACGGGCTCCACCTCTGATCCTTTCATGCGGGGAGAGTTATTTACTAGGTTGGCGTTCATTGGGTGTACGCTGGTTCCCCCTTGGTTTTTTTTCTTAATATGTTTTACCTTTTTTTAATATATTTTTTGTTGTTCACTGCTACAGAAGGTGAACCGTTAATATATAGACACATACACATACACATACACATATACACACCCACACACACACACACACACACACACACACACACACATACACACACACACACACACACACACACACACACACACACACACACACACACACACAGAGGGAGGCGGCCTCTTCATAATAGGTGGACGACTCACACCAGATCTACGAATTTATGGCTTCCGCCCCACCAAGCTCGCGAGGTCTCGTTTCACGGCCTGTGTGTGTGTGTGTGTGTGTGTGTGTGTGTGTGTGTGTGTGTGTGTGTGTGTGTGTGCGTGTGTGTGTGTGTGTGTGTGTGTGTGTGTGGATAAATTTACACACACACACACACACACACACACACACACACACACACATACACACATACACACACACACACACACACACACACACACACACACATAACCGTAAAAACACAAAGGAAAAGCGTCTAACTTTTCAAACCAACCTTAAACACACACACACACACACACACACACACACACACACACACACACACACACACACACACATACACACAAACAAACACACACACATACAAACAAACAAACACACACACACATACAAACAAACAAACACACACACACACACACATACAAACAAACAAACACGCACACACACACACACACACACACACACACACACACACACACACACACACACACACACACACATATACAAACAAACAAACACACACACACACACACACACACACACACACACACACACACACACAAACAAACACACACACACACACACACACACACACACACACATAACCCGTTTCTTAAAGAGGCATCAGAAAACTTTAGAGAGAAAAAAAAAACAGAACAAAACAAAACACAGTCAACACACACACACACACACACACACACACACACACAGACACACACACAGACACACACACAGACACACACACACACACACACACACACACCCTCACAACTGGAATACAAATGAAGGCCAAACAACACATGAACAAAACTGAATCAACAAAACACACACGAAACAAAACCACAGATAAGCTAAGCAAATCGATGAATAAATGAATAAATAGACGAATGAATATATAAAATAAAATAAAACACATCGCCCCCCCCCATCCCCCCCCCCCCATGAGGTTCTTGCAAACTTTAAGGGGGCGGGAGAGGGTGAGTTTCTTGGCGGGGATGGAAAAAAAGTGGGTCTGCGGAAGATGTTTTGACTGGAAACCCATCGATTGGCAGGATCACGTCGCCGGCAAATTCAGGGAAAGGGTGAACAAGATTAGACAGCTCATGGGGGGGGGGGGGGGGCAGGGGGTGGAGGGAGGGAGGGAAGGAGGGAGGGAGGAAGGGAGGGAAAGCAGGTTACTCGTTTTCCTCTAATTCTCCTTTTTTTTTTTATCTTCTTCTTTTTGTTGTGAACGTGCTGTGCATAACCTTCTTTTTTTTTTCTTCCATTTTTTGTACATCCTGGGTGATAATTTTGGTCTGACTAGCTTTCCTTCACCTCATGACTGACCTGCCCCACCCCCTTCCCTTCCCTCAAACGCAGTGGATGGAGGGTGGCCGGACGGGTGAGCAGGGGCGTGGCGCTCATGACTTCCGGGGAGGAGACGGTGGAGGGGTAGTGGGGGCGGCATTTAGGTGTCTGAAACACGACCGCCATAGAGGAAAGGCCTCGAGGGGATAACATTGAATGGCTGGGAATGCTACGAGTGGTCTGGGGTGGCGAAGCACACTTTTAGGGACTCATAACGTTGACCTAAAGCAATCACCTCTCAAGCTGTGAGAATCGTAGTGTGTTAAGGCGTCACTGTGTCCTAGCATGAGCGGTGACACCCTCAGGACAGAACGCTATGATAATAATAATAATAATAATAATAATAATAATAATAATAATAATAATAATAATAATAACAATAATTTTTTTTCACCCGAAGGCTATACTTGTCTACTCATTAT
>JAXIVD010005295.1:5000-30070 GCA_036785275.1 Cancer borealis | reverse complement strand
CTGTTTGAAGAAGCGCAAGGTACCTATTTATCGTTTTCTAAGATCTTTTTTTTCTTTCTTGTAGTTATACGTGAGGCAAGGGCGGGAGGAAGGAGGAAGGAAGGAAGGAAGGGAAGGAAGGAAGGAAGGAAGGAAGGAAGGAAAATAATAGATTAATTGTAGACGACGACGAATTGAGGGAGAAAAGGATAATGCAGTGAATGGAGAAGAGATGATGAAAAACGTGTTGGAAATGTACCACCAGACAAGGAAGAGGAGGAGGAGGAAGAGGAGGAGGAGGAGGAGGAGGAGGGAATTAATGAAAGAAGTAAGAGGATAGAGCTGGAGGAGGAGGAGGAGGAGGAGGAGGAGGAGGAGGAGGAGGAGGAGGAGAGGAGGAGGAGGAGGAGGAGGAGGAGGAGGAGGGATAATAAGAGTATGAAGGAAGGAAAGAGGAGGAGGAGGAGGAAAAGTAAGCAGGTTTACGGGGGATTTTGTGCCAACTGAGCAAGACAAGTGGTGGTGTGGCAGTGGTGACGGAGGAGGAGGAGGAGGAGGAGGAGGAGGAGGAGGAGGAGGAGGAGGAGGAGGACAAAGAATGGAGGTGAGGGGAAAAAATACAGAAATAAAAATTTTCCAATCACAAGAATAGGAAAACTATTTTTTCTTGTTTTTAAAGGAAAAAACAAGAAAATAAATAAATATATATATATATATATATATATATATATATATATATATATATATATATATATATATATATACATAAATCGTAAGAATGAGTCAGAGAGTGAATCAAGGTATCACGAGAATCACCAAATAATCTCCTGTAGCCTCACTCCCACTCGCATTCCTTCATTCCTTCCTTCCTTCTTGGCCACGAGGGACGAAAAAGAAAATAACAAAAAATACGAAAAGTTACTCATTCGTGTAATAACAATAAAAAGAAAAGCACTCGCTATCAAGTCGAAGATGGAGGAGGAGGAGGAGGAGGAGGAGGAGGAGGAGGAGGAGGAGGAGGAGGAGGAGGAGGAGGAGGAGGAGGAGGAAGATGAGGAGGAGAAAGAAGAGGAGGAGGAAGAGAAAGAGAAAGGTTAGTATACTGGCCATCAGTTTCACCTCTTCTCTTCCTCTCACCTCCTCCCTACCACCACCACCACCACCACCACCACCACCACCACCACCACCACCACCACCACCACCACCACCACCCTCCTCCTCCTCACACAGCCAGAGGACCTTTACACCTTTACACATCCACACTAATTATGCAACACAGGCGAGAATAGAACAACGAATAACACCTCATGCCATACACCACACTACCACATTCCTTCCATCTCCACCACACCTACCACACCCTTTCCCATACCGCTCCTACACCTCCTTGTCACACTCACACACACACACACACACACACACACACACACACACACACACACACACACACACACACACACCAATCTTGTCATGGTAGGGTAACATTTTAACTCCCTACTTCTGGTGTTCTGAAGCGTAACTAATACACCTGGTTCTCTCTCTCTCTCTCTCTCTCTCTCTCTCTCTCTCTCTCTCTCTCTCTCTCTCTCTCTCTCTCTCTCTCTCTCTCTCTCTCTCTCTCTCTCTCTCGTTAGTAAAGTGATAAAATTAAGGAAAAAACAGAGATATGGAATCTGCGCAGGAGGAGGAGGAGGAGGAGGAGGAGGAGGAGGAAGTTTGTTTTTGTGTAGCAATTTTTAAACTAATTTCCAGACCTCCACGCTGCCCCTTCAACACCACCTTTAGGAGGAGGAGGAGGAGGAGGAGGCTTGCAAACCACTGTCACGAGGAAGAAACGAAGGAAACGCATAGTTCCATTGACTCAAGAGGAGGAGGAGGAGGAGGAGGAGGAAGCAACACAAAGGCGAAAACCCCTAGAGTAGGGGACAAGACCGTGGAGGAGGAGGAGGAGGAGGAGGAGGAGGAGGAGGAGGAGGAGGAGGAGGAGGAACCCGTAAATGGCAGGGGTGGCAGGAGGTGATTGCGGTGGTAACTGTAAAATACATGGTGATGGAGGAGGTGATGGTGAGGAGGAGGAGGAGGAGGAGGAGGAGGAGGAGGAGGAGGAGGAGGAGGAGGAGGAGGAGAAATAGTAGGGCGACAGTATGGGTTTGCGTGGGGAAGAAGAAGAGGAAGAGTAGTAGTAATGGAGGCTCGTGATGAAAAAATGGAGGAGGAGGAGGAGGAGGGAGGAGGAGGAGGAGGAGGAGGAGGAGGAGGAGGAGGAGGAGGAGGAGGAGGAGGAGGAGGAGGAAACAACTTGTGGTGAGAGGCAAAGGAGCAATGATTACGGATGGGCTGTAGTGAAAAATATTGGTGGTGGTGGTGGTGGTGGTGGTGGTGGAGGAATAAAGGGAAAGGATCACAAGCAAAGGTAACAGATGGATAATTACGGCTGTGGCAGCAATAGATGAGAGAGAGAGAGAGGAGAGAGAGAGAGAGAGAGAGAGAGAGAGAGAGAGAGAGAGAGAGAGAGAGAGAGAGAGAGAGAGAGAGAGAGAGGACGGTGGTGGGGTTATCGACGGATAACAGCGATAGAGGAGGCGGAGGAAGCTGAGGAGGAGGAGGAGGAGGAGGAGGAGGAGGAGGAGGGAGGAGGAGGAGGAGGAGGAGGAGGAGGAGGTACGATAGTATGCAACGAATGAGATAAGAGATAAGGTAATCCCCTGTATTAGCGAGGCTGTGGAAGGCGGCGAAGAAGCAGAAGAAAACAGACGATAATGAAAAACAGTAAGTAGAGCACTGAAGAAAAAGAAAAGATGACAATACACTCCAAAGGCTGAATGGAGACGATTATATTTATTAAAGATAATAACAAAATTAAGGGAAGGAGAATGAAAAAGAGAGAGAAAGAGAGAAAGGATGGATGGGTGGATGTTTGTGTCTGTAGGAGGAGGGAAGGGAAGGGAGGAAGGAAGGAAGGGGAAAGAGGGGATACAAGGAGGGTAGGTAAGGTATCATGTATCGTTGGTGGTGAATGACTGCCAGAGTAATTATCCCCTCGTCTCCTCATTCCCTATACCATCTGTTTCCCCTCCTCCCCCCCACACATACACCACTAACCTTTCCCCTCACCCACCCATACATCCCTCTAGTTTCCCCTCACCCTCCGTATGACCTCTACTCTCCAGGCCGGCGCCAGCACCTTCATTACCCATCACACACACACACACACACACACACACACACACACACACACACACACACACACACACACACAGAGCCCACCACAACACAACCTTTTGACTGAATCTAGGGCACCAGGAGGCCTAAAAAGCAGAGAGAGAGAGAGAGAGAGAGAGAGAGAGAGAGAGAGAGAGAGAGAGAGAGAGAGAGAGAGAGAGAGAGAGAGAGAGAGAGGAGAGAGAGAGAGAGAGAGAGAATGATTTACTGACTAGACACAGCTTTTGTTTATTTAGGATGAGCCGTTGTTCGAGAAAATGTATCAGTTACGCCTCAAAACACCAACAGCAGGCAAGGAAAATGGAGTGCGGAGGAAGACGCGACGACGAAGACTGAACACTGACAGGGAGGGTAGCAGTCAAGGCAGAGGAAGAGGGAAGGGGGAAGGGGGGAAGGGGGAGAAGGAGGGAAGAGGGGAAGGGGGAAAGGAGGGAAGGAAACACTGGAGATGGGACTAGGTTAGGGAGAGAAGGAGGGATGTAGAAGGCAAAGGAGGGGCTGGGTGGGGGTGGAAGAAGAAAGGAGAGAGGGAGTGTCAGTCAGCAGGGAGCCATCAGTCATCCAGCCGCCTGAAGGTTGTCGCCCTTCAACCTCATGTTTACTCTACTTGGTACCTGAGGCGCCACGCTCGGGGGGAGGGGGAGGGGGAGGGGGAGGAGGAGGAGGAGGAGGAGGAGGAGGAGGAGGAGGAAGGAACAACACAGCAGCAGACCTGTTGGCCCTTACGAGGCTGTTAGAGATAAGCTACACTATCAAATCTGAAGAGCCTAAGGACAGTAAAGGAGGAGGAGGAGGAGGAGGAGGAGGAGGAGGAGGAGGAGGAGGAGGAGGAGGAGGAGGAGGAGGAAGAGGAGGAGGAGGAGGAGGAGGAATACAAACAAAGGAACAACAGCAAGCACATTTGGAGGGGAGCGAAAAATAATCGATCACCCTGAAGAGGAAATTTTATTAGAAAATGTTCACAAGCAGCCACCCATCGCTCATACCAGTACGCCCTTGAACCCACAACCTGCCGTGGCCCGTACCCACCTCGCCTCGCCCCTCCCTCAGGTGGTCACGTGCACTATCCTTGGTGTCCATGACTGACTGACAGACAGACACGCGCCTGACTAGGTTTTTTCGCTCACCTCTCTCTCCCCTCCCTTTGATTGCATTAAAATATCGGTCGTCATTCAATAGCTGCCGCGCGTGACTGGTTGGGCAGACATGGCCAGCCCGAGGAGCACCCCCTCACTGCACACCTTTGATAGCGACACACACACACACACGCGCACGCGCACGCACACGCACGCACACGCACACGCGCGCGCACACACACACACACACACACACACACACACACACACACACACACACACACACACACACGTTACTGACAGGGTTGCTTCATCCCCGAGGACTTTCTAACCCCAAGAAGAGCCTGAGGCGCCGCTCCCTACACATCTCCCCCGTCCTAGACGGCACCGCAGCCCCATCAATCAGTGTTTTAGACAACCCAACAACGCCCAGCCAGGCCGAGGCGTAGTGAGGACTGCAAGTGATTCCGCTTGGCGTGAGGTAACACCACGCCTCTCTGTACCCCTCCACGCCACTGCCTCCCCATCCTGTCCTTCAGATATATAATGTATATGTACCTGACGCCCTTCACTGAGAATGGGAGGATCGTCACACTTCAAGCTCCGGCAAACAAAGACGCAATATTATAATTATTTCAAATGCCTGTCACGTGAACACCGTTCCAGGTGCCTGTCACACCGTGCTAGTCAGCTAATCACTCCTGACGCCCCTAACTATGGCAATCCCTCGTCCTCGTCCTTATCCTCGTCCTCCATTCCAATAGATCAAACAGTAGGAGATAATGAGATAATGAGTGATGCCAAGATTGACACACCTCCGTCCCTCCACCAGCGTCCACACATCATTACCTCCTCGACAATAGGCTGCGTCGAGGCGCCGCGATGAAAGCTAATTAGCATCGACAACACCCTCCTCACCCACCAACACACCCACCCTCAAGCACCGATACAACCCTCCTATGCCAACCCTCCCTTCCATTCCCTTAACAACAATCACCGTGACGCCTTTTACATGATTTTTTTGATCACAAAAACCCGAAAAAATAGCGAAGAAAAGTTAGACATCGAAACAAACTGTGAATAACATGACAATTCTTACAAAGGAAAAGGAAAGGATAGAATAAAACTGTTCACCAAGAAATGCTCAAGTTTTAAAAATTATCTGAAAACTTTTTACGTTCCCTTTTACACCCTGCGGCCGCCTCCTCCAGCATGCCACACCCCGCGAGGCTGCAAGGGCGTGGCGTGGCGGGGGGAGAGCGGTACAGGCTGCAGTACTGACCTCCTCTTTGGCAAGATCTCCGTTTGTGTTCTCCACCTTCGCCACCTTCTTCTCCCGACGCAGGAACGAGAAACTCCTGAAAAAACAACAACATTAACAACAATTCTCATCCCCTCGTGTACTGTCATCACACGCACACACAAACGCGCGCGCGCACACACACGCACGCGCACACAGAACAATAAGCACGAGTTCACCCACAGATGATAAAAATTGATAACGCTTGTGTTTGAAGGCAATAACATCCACACAAAAATATTATCCTCCTTCATAAACAAATATGTAGTGTACGATTTCTTAATGGAACCCTTGTCTTTGTAAACGTTTCCGTCCGCTTTCCCTTCCAACCACAACGCCCTTGACTTCACCACCGTTTCCACCACCACCATCCCCACCACCACCCCCACCACCATGTCGTTTCGTGGTTGCATTCTCGCTCGGGGCAAGTGCCAAACACATCCACCTTCCCCTCTGATGAAGGTGGCTCTCACGACGCTTGATCTCCACGTCACCACCATGCACACACTCTTTCCTCAGCTCCAGGAAACGACTTGATGCGCCATTCACGAACGAGAGAAAAAATAAATATACAGCAATCAAGATTATGTGATGGCGAAATAAATGTGGAATCGGCAGCAGAGCAAGAACTGTCATTGCGTATATTATCATTGCTAGCCATTATTATTACTATTACTATTACTATTGTTATTTCTAGGAAGCCTCTCCTCTGTATTCTCTGCTATGGAAAAACAGGGCACAGAGGGGGGAGGGGAGAGTAAAGTCTTCCTGAACTTAGAATGCCCTTTTTTAATGAGGCTATAAACAAAGTATATAGACAGACTATTACTACTACTACGTAAACTATCATGATTTTTCTTATTATTGACTAATCTGTGACGCACGTAACGGCTAATGTGATGCAAATATTACCAGGGTGCCGCATGAAATCACTTTTATGGCTCAACACACACGTCTATCACACCACTACATATGCATGGCACCAATGCACGAGGCGGGGATAAAGAGGTGCATGATGTCACCAGGATTGCTTAACGTAAAAGTGTACAGCTTAGGCATGGAACAATGGAAGAAGTCGAGTCATATATACATACATACATATATAAGGAGTAAGACGATACGTGGGAGGAGACTTTCAATACATACAGTGATGCCTTTTCTATCAAAAAAAACTTCATGAACGCGTGTTTGCATAAGTGTGTGACTGATTATACAGATGAGAATAGAAGGTATCTCAGCGGAGAGACCTTGAGGTTACGCAGTGATGCACGTGCTTCTCAACACAACTCACAACAGACAAAATTGAAACTACTCAAGGAAAAGAACAACAAATAAAAGTGACTGTAGGAGGAGAACAAAAGGCTACTAGAACTTTTAATTAGTGGGATTTGCAGCATGGAGGATTGCGTGACTGTTAACATCAACATTAATACACGACTATGCAATATGTGTATAACCCGCAACACTCCAACACAATAACAGCAACAGGGAGAGTAGTATAGATCATACCGAGTTAATTAACGTGAATACAAGGTCAGATAGAATGAGATAAAAATAATAATGTGATAAATGATAATTAAGAGAGGTGGGAAGGAGGTAGAACGATGATAAAAAAAAAAAAGGTAAATGTTTGTTATGCACCAATTAGGCAAGGTAGACGGAAAAACAGGTGTGAGCAGGTTAAATCACCGTAATGTAACAAAAAAAATTAAAAGGAAGTCTAAATAGTGAAGTCAAATACCAGAGATACAATAGAACCTTGAAAGTATGGTTTGTGGTTACAGTGGTGGGAAATAGTGAAATGTGAGACAAGGTGACGAGAAGGAAAAAAAGAAAAAGAAAAAAATATGAAAGCGTAGAAGACCAGGAAGGTGAGTTACAGGGAGGAAGGAATGCATGCATGATGTCAGAGTTGAACCATTTCTCTCTCGATTTTTTTTTGGTGTGAAATCACCCACGTAATTCGGTGGCATTGTTGTGGTGGGGTTCAAGTCCGGAGGTGGAGGAGGTTGTGAAACGAGACTGGGGGAGGAGGGCTGGAGGAGTGGAAGTGGGGGGTGGCGGGTGTGGGGGATAATGCAACAAAGCAGGAAAGGTGTGACCGACGTGCTCCCTCAATCCATCATGTGGTAGTGGTGGTGGTGGTGGTGGTGGTGGTATTTCCAACGGCACCTTTCAACGGGTATTATTTTTTTATTTATTTATCAATTTTCGGAATGGTGGTGATGGCGGTGGAGCAGCACAACACCCTCATATAATTATTCAACACCAGCACGCCACACCATTTACACCCCCCCCCCAAAAAAGTTATCCAAATAAAACTATCCAGATTACACAGGCAGGCGATCAAAGCGGCGCCCGTCTGCCGCCTCCCTTATCTCCAACCCCAGAACAAGCACGTAAAATACCTTATCAACCTTATCTAACCTTGATTTCGTCCCCTGACTGGCAAGTATTCCCCCACCCGCTAGCCTCTGCCTCTACCCCTTTCCTTCCTTCCTATTCTCCTCACTCTTCCTCCCTTTTTCATTCCCTTCTATCCTATCCTCCTTAGTTCCCTTTCCTTCCCTTTCCTTCCCTCCTATCATCACCAGTTTGCTCCGTCCCTCTCTCCCTCAGCTTCACATCCTCACTATAATCACCACACTTAATAAGTCACCATCATCGCACACCCTTAGTGATATTACTGTCATCACTTTTTTCACCACCATCATTAATTAACTAACTTCTGAATCATTACCATTTACCACTAGATTTACCATTATAACTACGCGTCTCTCTATATATACACACTAATTGCAGGGTTTTTTTTTTAGATCAATGTTAAATAGTAAGCTCAATGAAATTCAAACGTCTACGATGCTTCCAGTCATAAACAGGCGTAACAAAATAAATGTATACACAAATATATATATATATATATATATATATATATATATATATATATATATATATATATATATATACACTACACTGCCTTTGAAACTCCACTTATTCACACAAGCTCTGTATTTTATCTCCTCCTTCCCCTTCCGCGTGCATTTTTTCCCTACGTAAGAGTTATTACTTCCTGCCTTTTTTTTCCCTCTCTTCTTCATCATCTTACAGCATCAACAACACTACTACTATACCACCACAACCTCCCCTTACACCACACCACCACCACACCCTATTTCCACCACACACACACCCTTCCTCGTCACTACTACTACCAACACTTCACACCATTTCCCTTAACCCTTCCTTACACACACACACACACACACACACACACACACACACACACACACAGACACCCACCGCCACCAACATTTTCACCACCACCACCACCAACCACCACAAGAGCCAGCCAACCCTTGCCTGCCTTGCCTCCACACTTACATAATCCCGTTTTGCATATAAACCGCATCACTGACAAAAAAGTTACACCAATTCAGACCGACTTTGGAGATTAGCGGTCCTCCCCAAAACCACCACCACCACCACCACCACCCGCCCGCCCCCTGTCGCTAGCCCGTCCCCTGCCAACCCCCTGCAATCCCAACAGGATGCAAAACCTCCACACATGGCGCTTGAGAACGCTACGGAGGACAAAAAATCCCTGACTTATAATATTACTTCTTCCATTTTTCGTTTGTATTTAAATTTCTAACAGCAACGCGTTAACATTTTTTCTGGTTTAATTAACGGGAAAGTTAAAGAATTAAACGTTGATGATAAATGGTAAAGTCTTGAGGTTAAATTAGTGTTCCATCTCAGATAAATTGATATTCTAGTTTCATTAAGGCTGAGGAGAACATGAATAGAGGTAAGTGACTATCAGGTAAACAATAATTAGGTGTATGCGAGCTATCATAAGGGTTTAAACACTATAACGGTCGATCTGTGTTATATAGGTGTGGCGGGAGGGACGCTATTGAAATATACAATAAAAATTACTATCACTTATATACACAAGCACTATAACCAAAAAAAATAATTAAATAAATGAACGATAAATTAATAAATAAGTAAGTAAATAAATAAAACTAAATAAAATAAAATAAATTACTACAAGCTCAAGATTCTACCCACGTAAAAAAATCTAAGCCAAGCAAAACAAAAACAAAACAAAATTACTACAAACTTATAAATTCTCCCACCTACGTTTCCTGCCAAGTTAAGTTTTGTCTGCCTTCCCTGCTCCCCCCCCATCCCCTCACCCCCACACACCCACACCCACCAGGAAGTACAAGTCATTTATAAGGAGATGACGTGCCACAATAACAAGCTAAGTGACGCTAAGATGTCACCAATAAGTGTATACAATTATTATCATCCAATCACTAAACAATAACTAGCGCCACGTCATCTTATCATTTTCCTCCCTTCGGAATTTGATAATGTTGTCCTTCCTCTTCCTGGACTGCTTCCCCTTACCCCTTTATCTGCCCCTTCCCCTTCCCCTCTGTTCTCTCCATTCCTCCCTTTACAAGCCACTCACCTGAATGATTTCTTCTTCTTGACTTTCTTTTCTTTCTTTTCTTCTTCCTTCTTTTCTTCCTCCTTTGTTTCCGTCTCCTTCGAGTCTTCCTTGTTGACTTCGTTCTTTTCCTGTCAAGAAGAAATAAGGAAATTGAAGTGCATGTGGAGTGAGGGAGTCCAGGCATCAGTATGTTTAGCATGTGCTCACTATGTGCTCACTATGTGCTCACTATGTGCTCACTACACCTATGTATGTATTGGGACAGCACTCAGCGAACTGAATATAAAAAAGAAGCAACATGAAGCAAAAACTACAGCACTTTCGAAGCTCAAACCACAGAACAATAGATGATTTTTTGGGTCCAAATCAAAAATATTCACCAACTCAGATCAAAAATGTGAAAAAAATTAATGGTATATGTGTTCAAAGCGAATAATAACAATGCACAATGGAAGCCAGTGGATAGCCTATGAATGAATGCTTTGTGGAAATAAATCGCTGACAGACAGCAACACGTGTAGTTGTGATGAGAAGCAGAAGCATAACACTCCAAAACACGCAACACAAACAACTCTCCCACACAAATAAACAAACAAAAAGCAGACAGATCTCCAATCTGAAGATCAACGATATATGGAGCAAGAAAAAACAAAATCAAACAATAAAAAGGCAGTGTTGTATTTATCATAAAAATTAAAACAAAATAGCTAAGTCAAGAGCAGAGCCTCCGGGCAGCAGGGGAAAAAAAATCAAGCTCAGTATCAACCCTTTGCGCTTGTCTCCGCAGCGAGGCGATGGCGGGACAGTGGCAGCAGCGGCACCAACGCCTCCTTACTTACGGCAGGTTGGTGGCCGCTCCAGGGCTGCGGCAGGACGGGTGCGCCTCGGACCACATTCGCGGCAGATGGAGTTTAAGAATGCTGCAACTTCGAATGAAACATATTTCGATTCCATTACGCAGAAAAAACCGCTTCCCGTTGTTACTCTTCCATTCTCTTCTCTTCTCTTCCTTTTGTTCTCCTTTCCTCTCCTCGGGCCCGGGACTGCAGATGGCGGCGGAAGTGTGTTGTGTGCTGGGATGTTTAATGTATCGAGTAAATATCGCAGGAGGTGGCTGGTGTACGGCGGGGACCTGCACCTGACAGCCCGAAACGTGGCACCGGGGGACTGCCTGCTGGTGGGAGTCACAGAAGTCCCCCAATGGACCACTTCACTCCCCCTTCCCGTCTAACATGTGACCCGCGCTGTCTTGTTCCCAGGTTATTACAGAAGGTGATTCACTCCAAGACGTCGAGGGAATAACACGAGAACGATACTGACCTCACGCCCAAGGCAGACACCACACCACACCACACCACGACGGAAAGTTCCACCACAGAATTAAAAGAAAAGAAAGAGGAAATCTGCGGAGTAGCCTCACCGCCGTGATTGGAGGCAGGGAGGAGGGTCACGCTACCTCCTCCTAGCAGGCCGGGAGAGGTAAGGGGATTGGGGGGTGGGTCTCTGCAGGTTACGAGCGTCCAGGGACCTGCGCCCGCCCATGAAGAGCCCCGCCGTGTTTCACTGATAACGTTTATTGCCGCAGTGCAAACACACGCTTGCCGCTGCCTGCTCCCACTCCAGCTCCTCCGCAAACGAGACCCACGCTGGTGTGTTTGTACCGCACGAGCCCCACGGTCAAAAACACCACCACATTTAGGTGTTATTATCAGCTACTACTGCGTGTTGCCAACTTTACACAACTTTCCACCTTACCCATTCTAACCATTTTTTCACCTATTTTCTTCCCGCCTCCCTACAACCTATCTCCTCTATTACTCCATCCCTCCCTATCCTTTCCCTCCTCCCATGCCTCCCCTAAGCGTCAACAAGCCTGCAATAAACCTTTAAAGAACGGTTAAACTTCTCCCAGTGCTTCCCAATATTACCCTGAACTCAGCATGGAACAGGATCTCTCTCTCTCTTCTCTCTCTCTCTCGCTCTCGCTCTCGCTCTCGCTCTCGCTCTCTCTCTCTCTCTCTCTCTCTCTCTCTCTCTCCTCTCTCTCTCTCTCTCATACACACACACAGCTGCCACAGGTTGACAAGACTGTGCAGATTAAAGCTCCTAGCCAGCGGTAGCCTCACACCCTCCATGCAAAGTCAACCTTCCCTCAGTCAGCACTAACGCAGCATCGACTTGTCAGCACGGTACACGATCACAGCTGCAGGAGGAGGAGGAGGAGGAGGAGGAGGAGGAGGAGGAGGAGGAGGAGGAGGAGGAGGAGGAGGAGGAGGAGGAGGAGGATAGCATGTGTTATGTTAGTTAACCTTTTCTAATTCAGGACCAGTTACAGGATGACCTAATCTGACTCTGTACTACATACCTTCCCCTGATTTGACCTGACTTGACCTGACCTCAATTGACCTTTCCACCAGTCATTTCCGGCGCCCACGACCCAGAACAAGTAGGCGAACCTCAAACTAAAAGAAAAAAAAATGCTGTCACCACAAACGCCGTGACCTCATCCACCTTCCTTCGTCAGGCACTTCCTCCTCCTCCTCCTCCAACAGAACACGTGTCCCAGCAACCCTGACCGTACACCCACGTCCACCCACTGACTCACCCACTCAGTTGGCCCCATGACCCCCCAGACTGCCCCCAGCTGGTGCCAAACGCCCCCACATGACGCCGCCAGCTGGCCACGAGGCGCAGCTGGCACTGAATATCCCCGGAGAGAGGCTACTTACATCCAACTGGGGCACTGAAGGGAGAGGGGAAGAAACGGAAATTGAGGCAGGCAGGAAGACGGGATTGGAAGAGGAGGATGGAAGACACAAGGGGAAGAAAGGAGAGGAAAGGAGGTGAGTTAAGGATGGAAGATTGAAGGGAAGGGGAGAGAGAGAGAGAGAGAGAGAGAGAGAGAGAGAGAGAGAGAGAGAGAGAGAGAGAGAGAGAGAGAGAGAGAGAATACAGGAGTAGGACGAGGAAAATAGCACAGGAAGGTGTTGAGGAGGGAGGGAGGGAAGGTGAGGAGGGAGGGAGGGAAGGTGAGGAGGAGGAGGAGGAGGAGGAGGAGGAGGAGGAGGAGGAGGAGGAGGAGGAGGAGGAGGAGGAGGAGGAGAGAAAAGGAGGAGAGCAGCAAGAACCGGAAGGGCGAGGAATTTCTTAGTTGACAGTCCCTTTCACCTCTCTCTCTCTCTCTCTCTTTCTCTCAGTAAGACACATTCATAAATCTTCACCTTCCTCCTCCTCCTCCTCCTTCTCCTCCAAACATTCATTCGTTCATAATGTCACACGAATCAAAATAATAATTACGAAGCACTGGAGTATTTTCTCACTCCAGGAAACTTGAGTCACGCCACAATATTTCAAAACAGTTTCCACTCCCCCTCACTATTTTTTTCCCTCTCTGCCGGAACTCTCCTCTCCCTCCACCTCACCTCACCCACATGACACCCTAACCTCTCCCCCACCACCGCTCTTTCCCTCCTTTGTCCCCCTTCCTCCCTCTTGTCTTTCCCCTCCAAACCCCTTCCTTCCATCCAACCTTTCCACCTCTCTTGTCTCTCCTTCCTTCCACTCCCTCCATCTCCTTCAACCACCATCATAACCTTGTCCCTTTCCCCTTAACTTTCCCTTGAGAAGAGTCAGTCTTGTCAGGCAATGCATGTATGGAGAGGACCTGAATGTCTCCTCTCGTTTCATTCCAACACGACTCCAGAGACTCCACACCTCTCCCTCCCTTCCCTACACAGCCTCTTTCAACCCCCTCCCTCTACGATCTCTTCTAACCTCCTCTTCCTCCTCCTATTTAGTTATCACATTCCCAGTATACACTCCAGCAGACCCACGCATCCACCACCTTCAGGAATCGTCAGCTATACATCTTCTACCTCCGCCAAGTTCACCACAAACTCCTACGCACTTCCTACTTACTTCCACCTTCCACCACCACTACCCGCTGACCCTCCACTACTATACCAAGCCTCCTCCAATGTGCAAGGTCAGATCGTCATTCACAACGCCGTCAAAGGCCTCCAATGATACAGTGGCTCTTCTTTGCTCCAGCTGAGGGAGGACGAAGCTGAATGAGAGCGTGTGCGCCTGCCTGTCTGCCAAACGACTCTCGTATTAAATAGAAGCTCGCTGGCCGCTCTCCACTCAACGTGTAAACATGAGTCTGTTTCACTATTTACAACCTGTTTTCTCTGGCGCGCAAAGTGGCAAACAGAGGCGTTTGAACTGCCCAAGTATAGACGGGACTTGGGAGCGGGACGAGGAGGCGCTCTTTTGATGGAGGAACACGTAGAGGAAGGATGGAACTACAAGGGATAAGGAGGGAGGGTGATGGAATATAAAGGAGGCAGGTATGAGTGGCTAGTAAAGGGTAGATAGGTAGAGTAAAGAGGAGTTTTGATTAGTAAAGGGGAGGAAAGTGTTGCTGGAAAATGTTGACCTTGGCAAGATTTGGATGACAGCCCATACGGGAACACCTGTGGCTGGCAGGCAGGTGTTCGTGGCCCGGCGAACAGACTATTAATGCTACTACTACTGCTACTTACTACCTACAACTACTACTACTACTAATGCCTCCTATATCCACTCCCCCTAGACAAGATCATCCACCCAGCTGTCTGTCTACCTAAACCCACTTACACCCGATCCATCCAGACCCACATTCTCATCCACACACCTTCCCTACCCACCTATAGTAACTAATTGATGCATGAACCCACCTACTAATCACAATCCACACAAAATCAACGTCTCTAATATATCCAAGCACCCTCTATAAGGCAGGATATCTTTCTTCACTTATATAAATACCTTTTAACTCGAGTATCAATTCAGGATCCCTTCCATTAGTGCCAGTGTTCCCCTCATTCTTAAACTAACACCTCAGTCCCAGTAGACTCTTGTCCCTCTTTTCATACATACACTCTCTCCTTAACTAAGCCCTACCCAACGTCACCCTCCACGCCCCAAGGATGACGCGCGCACACACGCACACACGCTCGTTGGTACTGCCTTCCTCATCTATTCTAACAAAGGTGAATGAAAATACTGCCTCAGACACGCTCGTTGTTTCTCCTTTATTTCCATTTCAGTGCCGAGATGAGTCTGTAGTGGCACGCGCGTCTGTACCCTCCCCCCCATCTCTATCTCTCTCTCTCTCTCTCTCTCTCTCTCTCTCTCTCTCTCTCTCTCTCTCTCTCTCTCTCTCTCGTCCACACCTCATTTTGACTTGCTTGCAGAGTGACACTTTGATTTCGACCCTTCCACGCCTTTCCCCCCCTCTTGCCGTTGTCACCCTCCCTCCCATTGTCCTCTTCTAGAACCCTCCCTCTCACCGTCTCCCTCCACCGCCATCCCCCACACCCTTCAAGCACACACCCAGCCCCCACCAGCCTCGTCTCTTGGGTGTCGCTGGACGGGGACAAGCGAGGCAAGGGTTGAAGTTGATAGGTAAACGAGGCACAATCATTTAAAGGGTATATATCTGTTAACACGTCAAACGCACGTACACACGCACATGATCCTGGCTACACAGACACACGCGCACGGACATATATACAAACACACATGCACATATATACACACAGACACAGACACACACACACACACACACACACACACACACACACACACACACACACACACACACACACACGTGCCCACCTCGCTTCCTGTGGGGCTTTGTCAGTCTTTTGTCTTTCTTTCTTTCTTTTTCTTTTTGTCTTTTCTTGTCTTCCTTCCTTCCTTCCTCTTTTCTCTTTGTTCTCGTCCATGTACAGTACACATGCACGTACGTACACAAATAACATGGTCGCTCTCTATACCTTTTCTTTTTCTTTTTCTCGCAAATATAACCTAATTTAGCGCGGACTTGACTGTTGGTTCTGCGTAGCCAGACTTACAGACATCAACTTCATTTGTCTATTAGGCCTAACCCCATTTAACACGAACGCTGACACAGTTATCCATGCCCCCCCCTTCTCTCTCCTAACTTTCCTTACCATTTGAAGTTCCATCCACCCCTTTCTCCTCCTCCTTCACCCTTACACTTCCCTTGCTGCTTTCATGGCAAGACGAAACGTTGACGTCTCCTCTTCCTCCTCCTCCCGGCTCCACACACACCTTCACTGTGTATTTGCTTCCCACACCTGATTTGCGAAAAGGCTAATGTGTGTACTATGTCATTATGCGTTTGATCACCTCTATGCCCGACAACCACGTCCTCCTCATCGTCAATGTCATCTAGTAGGTCAACAAACACGGTGGGGCGAATGGAGGTTACCTAGTTATTCCTTCAACAAGAGATAACAACAATAACTCCAACAAAAACAGTGACGCGCGTTGTTTCACCCGCTGTTCATCCCTCTGTAAAACTCGTGATGTATGTTGGCGTGAAACTGAACTAGGCTTGAAAAATTGTAAAACCGCAGCTTCCTCCGCCTAGCAATCCGCCTCAGCTAAGACTAACATTAGAGAGAAAACAACACAAGGCGGTTAAGTTAATACGACCAAAATAGTGTACCCATTAAACTCTTCTTACGTCATGGAGTTTATTTTTATTTTTAAGAGATATTCAGCCACACGGGAAAACCCACTTAGATGTTTCATGACAACAATGTTTGGAGCACCTGGACCAGTCACGCACTCCCCTCCACACACACACCTTCCTATAACCTCACTCCACGCCTCGCTCAAGCCCCTCAATCACCTTCCCTCCTTCCCTCCCTCCCACCACCACCGCCACCAACCCGTAAGTCCCGGTGGTGATGGAAGTGGAGGGGAAGGACTTTGACCCTCACTGGAAAATACATCCACTCCACTCTTTCTCTCCACCCCCTTCCTTCCCTTCTCCCTCTTCCATCCATCTGTCTGTCACGGAACGTCGGCAGACCTGTGGTGTGTGTGTGTGTGTGTGTGTGTGTGTGTGTGTGTGTGTGTGTGTGTGTGTGTGTGTGTGTGTGTGTGTGTGTGTTTCAATAACGCGACACAACTCTAAGCTGTATTAGTCATGTCACTAAATCGATGAGCATGAACACAAAACCAGTGACTAGCAAACACGTGCTTACCCAAGTCATCGCGTTTTCCTCCCTGCTGGCGGCGTTCCATGCTGTTACCTCTTGGAAAAACTCTCCTCCCAACCCTTATTAACGCCATCGAGGACCCGTGACTCGCCCTCAAACACTATATTTCATGCCCACTCCAGCTCAACTCGCACCCCCACTCCCCATCTTTCCTACCATCTAAAATCAGCGGATATGAGAAGGAAATTTAAGATACAACGTCACGATCAAATGTATATATTTGATCTTTATAGATTATCATTACTCCGCCTCTCTCTCTCTCTCTCTCTCTCTCTCTCTCTCTCTCTCTCTCTCTCTCTCTCTCTCTCTCTCTCTCTCTCTCTCTCTCTCTCTCTCTCTCTCTCTCTCTCTTTTCCATACCATGCCGCCCAACCGCCCACCAGTCCACACCGCCGCCGTCACACTGCCTCAGCAAAGCACACAAACTCAGACACGGTCTCTGGGGGTTGCAGGGCCATGAGAGGAGGAAAATAAAGAATGAGAATAATGGCCTATGAGTTGGCAGTTGGTCCCACGGTTTGAAAAATCCAGAGGTACCAACCTTCCCACTTCCTGTCCCCGTCCCATTCTCCCTCCCGTCCCACCACACGCACGCACGCATTGCTGCCAACCGTCAAACTGTTACTTCTCTTCCTCTACCTAGCCATCCGCATCCAACTTTAATCATAATCAGGCATCAATTTCGATACCTGGTTATTTTATTCTCTTCAAGTTATCAATGTAATATAAAATGGCGATGGTGGAGGGAAGCCGCTGTACGCGGGAACAAAGACGAACTGCCCGCCTGGTCCCAGCCGCCCTGACGTGCCATTCTCGCCAGCCACGCCAACATCCCTTCATTTTAGCACCACTTAGCCTCGCACCCAAACTGTAATTTGTAGTGTCAAGCGTCATAAAAATAAACCATAGAATACCCAAGACTGACACCCACTGAATTTTTAGCATTATGATGACTATCAATGACTCTCTTGAGATTCTTATCGACACCCATTTCACGGTCTTGCTCCCAAGACTGACGTTGGCTGATGGAAAAGCATAAAAACTTAATATTGATGGGGGATGGGATGGGCAGAACTGGGTGGCGGGTGTAACCAAGCTTGGAAAGCCGCTCCTGCTCCCCCTGTTCCCGCTAGTACCTCCCTCCCACCCACCCTCCCTCCCTCCTACAGTCCCTCCCTCACTCACTCACTCCCGGCTGTGGAAACTGACGCCCACTATCTCCTGTTTCCTCTCGTCTCCATCTCTACGTATGTAGGTACCACCGTCTCCAGTCATTGATGTAAACACTGAATCACGCTGCGTCTCTTGTGAGCATCAGTCCCATAGAGGGTAGGACAGGGATTGTATGAGCGAGGCCCTGTGAGGGTGAGAGGTTCCCTGTCGAAGGGTCGTCCTCTACCACCCTTTCCTTTAAAATACACGTGTCCCCACAATTACAGCAATAAAAGGTGTAAGGGTTTAAAAAATAATAAAATTACTTCTGCAACTCATCTTAAGGATGAGCTATTAAATGTATCTCATATTATATATATATATATATATATATATATATATATATATATATATATATATATATAACACACACACACACACACACACACACACACACACACACACACACACACACACACACACACACACGTGGTGCCCTGCGGCATAGGGTGACAGACGGCAGTAGCGTTGCCTAGAGGCTCCTGAAAGGCCCCACCGGGAGTCAATGCACCACCTCGCCTGACGCTGCTTTGGTCACTCAGTGAATGACCTCGGTAACGCCCGCCACACCCTCTTCCTCCAACTGACCAGCCTCTGCACTGACTCATCGGTTAATAACTAAATTCAACGATATTTTGGTAGAACCACCCACTTGAAGAGTGAATTTCATTTGAACTTCAAGGTCAACTAGTAACGTTTTTAACGTGATCTTCCTCCACGGAAGTAGATGTACGTTTGAAAAGATTATCCAAACCGCCTGGCGTCAATGCAATGATGGGTCCAAATTATGTAGGAAATTGTCCAGGTAATGGGAAGAGAGAGAGAGAGAGAGAGAGAGAGAGAGAGAGAGAGAGAGAGAGAGAGAGAGAGAGAGAGAGAGAGAGAGAGAGAGAGAGAGAGAGAGAATGAAATAAAACACATGAACACAGGAGAGGGAGTTCCCACATTCCCTGCCAGGCCAGCTCACGACACCAGCTGGGGAGCGGTGCGGGACAGAGGAACAGACGGGTGCGGAAGGGACACTCCCCAGCCGCCGCCGCCACTACCACCACCACCACCTTACCGCTCCACGCACTGTTTTCGACGACACATGATAATCCCCTCCTCACGACACACACAAACACATACACACATACACACACACACACACACACACACACACACTTAAGATCCGAGGACAATTTCTGGAACAGAATTTAATTACATACACAGCCCACGTCCCACAAGGCAATGAAGACCTACTAATGAAATGCAGTACATAAAGTTTGTTCTTGGAGGAGGATTCGAATACTGTCTGGCGCGTTTCACCACCACCACCACCACTCCCTTCAACATATAACACGCTGCTATGAGGACTGCAACCTTAAAAAGAACCATACAAACCGACGCTTTCCACTACCGGGCATGTAGGAAGCAAGGTAAGCTTGCCTCCGTACGTACCTGTGTGTGTGTGTGTGTGTGTGTGTGTGTGTGTGTGTGTGTGTGTGTGTGTGTGTGTGTGTGTGTGTGTGTCCCACCTTGTTGAACCACCTTCGTTGCCCAAGAAGCCTTATCTGCCAAGGATACGCGACGACCCTTAACAACCTCGACTTGCGCCACTAGGCATGCCCTCTCATCCTCTCCAACACCCCCCCCGCCCGCCCTTGTCCTTCGTGCTTCTGTTACGAATATAAACAATAAGCTGCTTCACCCCAACACAAAAGGACACACTGGCAACCACAAAGCAAAGGAAGAAAGAAAACCTCGTCTTCGACTTACAAAAACAATCCAAGCACGATTGCTATCAAACTAAACTTGAACCACGATAACTTAGCAAGTTGTTTTAACCCACCCACACTCATACCCACACACCAACACACACATTTTGATGACTAGTGTATACATATATATTAAAGAATATCCAATTTTGCCACATCATGCGATCCATCACTTTTCTGGCCGACTCTTGGAAGGAACTATTTTTTCCCTCCCGAGACAAGTTTTGTGTAAGTGATGACACCACATGTACAGAGGTACTGGCTGGCTGACTGACTGGTTAGCTAGCTCCTACGGCGGCAGCGTTTTCCTCCATGTGGTGAGCGGCAGCCCAAGGGAGTGGACTGAGACAGCGCCTCCCACGCGGACACCCTCAGCTAGAGTTACCGCTCCCACCCTCCCGCCCTTGCCGCCACGCAGTCGCCACGCCCACCCCTCCCTAGCGCGCTCACTCATCAACGCACACCTAACCAACACCCTGGCGTATACACCCTCCTTTCCTCTCTTGACAAATGTGTTACCTGTCACGCTAGGTAAGCACATGACATCACCCACTGTTACCTGTGATACATTAACGGACTGCCATCTACCTGCCTCCACTTCCAGCTCCATCACACTCACTCCCCTACCTCATTCACGCCCACATTACCTGTGCTCTCACGCCTGTCCTACCCTTCAATCTCTCTGACAGCAGAAGCACCATAAGCGCACCTATACTTTTTTTTTTCTCTGCTAAGTTTTATTCGAATGACAAGGCCACATCGATCGCCCATGTTTGTCGACGTGATGCAGTTACACCTCTGAGCCTTTCCTCACACATTAAATTCGGAGAGGCCCAGAATGATGAACGAGAGGGAATAAAGAAGGGACGGGAGGGGAGGGGAAAGAGTGAAACGGGTGAAGTATGGGTGACATTTATAAGGGAAAGTTAGGGAGGAAATATGCAGAGGAATAAGAAGGGAAAGTGAAGGTCCTGAGTAGACCAATGTGAAGAAGGGCGAGGATGGGGATAGGAGAGAGGATGTGTGGGCAAAGATGGAAGGACGTGTGGACAGGAAAGAATGACAAAGAATAAAAGAGAAATGAGCGGGTAATGGGTGTGTGTGTGACTAATAAAGAGGGTGACACTAAGAATGGAAAGAGGAGTGGCAGGGGACAGGGTGCATGTGAACAGTACAAGTGCGAGGGCGGGAAGGGAAGGGAAGGAGGGGGCAAAGGGGGGAACGGACGGACATGCCGGGGAGGCCAGCCAGTACCCTGTATAAAGGAGTGGAAGTGAGAATTCGTGTTAACTTCTAACTTTTCTCTTTTTTTTCCATCCGACAAGCCCTCGAGGGTCACAGGGAGCGCGCTGGTACCCTCCACCCACTACCCTCCACCCTCCACCCACCACCCACTACCACGCTGCCTAGTACTCTATCTTAGAAGACTGGCAGCCTTGTTTGAGTATTTACATAACCGTAGCGTCACCCTTCCCCTTGCACCGCCCCTCCGCTACGCCCTTCAGTTAGCTGCTCACCGCCCTCACACAACCTCTATCCACCCCACTTTTAGCACAACTCGACAAGGCAGGCTCAGGTCCGGCCGCTACGTACCCTAAAAACGTTCTCTGATGTGACCTGTTATAATGTACGAAGCAGGTCACTTTAATTTCCGGAATACACACACACACACACACACACACACACACACACACACACACACACTGAACACTAATTCCAGAGCAGAGTACTTAAAGCTGCATTAATCTGCACTGCACTAAAATAGCCTTTTGTTTATTTGATCCTAGTGCCCCCCCCCCTCCCCAAGGCTAATGCTCCCGTTCATCTAAAAATATTTGAATTACAGTATAAGAAAAAAATTCCCTAATGAGCGTTGAATATTATCAAATAATTTCATGTTTTCACTCTCAATTATCTGGAAAACTATTTGTTGGAAAGGACTACCATGTAAGCCTCCCTGTGGCGGCCATCTGCGGCACCATCCAGACGACCTAATGGCACGGCACTGGCACTGGCACGGCTCGAAAAGTGAATCCACGTTAAGCACGGATAACGTTTCCATGCCCTTGTAAAAAAAATAATAAAAAAAAAAAAAAAAATACACACACACACACACACACTACCGTCACAACAAACTAACAGGTCGGGACGTCACAGATCACGAGTATCTGTCAACCAATCTATCTGCAGCAGCCCTACTTAAGACTTCCTCTTCTCTGGACACCACCGAGCTTCCTTCGCCAAGCCTTCCTTTCCTCCTTCCCCCACATCACGAAATCCCAGCTCTTCTAGTTTCACGGTTCTCTACCTTATAAATTCCCTCTCCATATTCTCTCCCCACGTGTCTCTGTCTCTGTCTGTGTCTCTCTCTCTCTCTCTCTCTCTCTCTCTCTCTCTCTCTCTCTCTCTCTCTCTCTCTCTCTCTCTCTCTCTCTCTCTCTCTCTCTCTCTCTCTCTCTCTCTCTCTCTCTCTCTCTCTCTCTCTCTCTCTCTCTCTCTCTCTCTCTCTCTCTCTCTCTCTCTCTCTCTCTCTTCCTTCGCTTCCTCCGACACCAACATTAGCGCCTCCTAAATGCAATTCCAAAGCAAATTCAGTTACTTCAACCACCTGACGGATGCAGGAAATAGCTTAATAATCGATGAATGAGGAAAGTCAAACGATATTTATACGATGTTTTCACTTCTTCCTTCATAACCCGAGCGTCCACGAGGCGAGAGAAAAAAAGAAAAAAATTACCACCCGGATATAAGGGCCAATGAGCTCCTCCCTCCTGACGGCGATGTGAGCAGAGGTGAGTACGTGCCCGGAGCGTCTCTTCACCCCCCCCCCCCCGCCCGCCCCCTTGTCTTAGGTGATAGCGTGACCTTGGGTGGAGGAAACCAAGGCAGGTGTGGTGGCGGCTGCGGTGGTTCTTCGACAACGTTTGCAAGATCGTGTGAGGGGCAAGCGAGAGGGGAAGTGTGTTTTTATGTGTGTGGCAGGTTTTTCTTGGCAGTAGTGGTGGAGGAGGTGGAAGTGGTGGTGGTGGTGGTGGAAGTGGTAGTGGAAGCCCCGAGCAAGGTATGATGCTCCCGCCCGGCCGGCAAGACTCAAGGTGGTCTGGTTTTTTACCTTCCCCCGTCCCCCTAAACTCCCCTCCCTCCCTCCCTCCCTCCCCGCAAATACTCCTTCGTCCACACCTCCTCCCTCAACCTCAACCTCAACCTCAACCACAACCATCACCACCACAGGCAACCATCCAACACGCAACTCTCCCTCCTAACATTTACACGACAAAGAATCTTGCTTTTCCACAACTAGTCAGCCTTTATCTCTCCACAGTTCTTCAATTCCAGTTCTAGTTCTAGTTCTAGCACCTACCCCTTCATCCCTTCCCAACGTGCTTCCCTTTGCTTCCTTACGCCTACCACACCATCCAACCTAACCTAACCTATCTATCTATCCCACTTATGCATGTGTAGCCAGCCTTCCAGCCCCTAACATTGGCTGCCTTTACTTAGCTTCCCGCCGTCTCCCCAGCAAAAGTAAAGTACTCTTAGCAAACACGACCCACCACCATCCAATATATGCATCCTATCAGCTCCCTAACATGAGAGTTCCGTACCCTGTCAGTCCCTGGTGATACTCTACCCCAACATACCTCCTTATCTTACCATGTAGTATCTCCTGCACTCCTTCCGTTCCTGTAATCCTGCTGTACACCCGAAATGAGCTTAAAAAAACTTAAAAACCTGAATGTCTATGGTTTTTCAATCTACATTCGAATCCTACATCATCTCTATCCTATCCTGTTCCATCCCTTCCCTTCCTCACCTTACTTACACAGCACATTCCTCGCTATCCTACACACTCTTGCTTAAACACTTCATTCCTATTTTATCCTACATCACATCCTTGCCTCCTACACTATAATCTAGCGACTCACTCCCTTCCTCCACTTCACTCTTGTTTTGCACTTCACTTTCCTGCAACACTTTTCTCCAGTGCAACACCACGTTTTCTGTGCGAGGTGATGAAGGCGCTTGTCACTTCACTTTCCCAGGTCACGTCTCAAGGTCACAGTGGCGCTCTGCATGGTAAGTGTGTGTGTGTGTGTGTGTGTGTGTGTGTGTGTGTGTGTGTGTGTGTGTGTGTGTGTGTGTGTGTGTGTGTGTGTTCAAAATCATCCCTTATAATTCAATAGAAAAAGATATGAAGCTGCTATTCAACGTAAATTGAATATTTTACACGAATGAAAAAGTCTTAATAGTTTCTAAGAATACTAAGTTAAGGAGGAAAGCTTGAATAGATAAAAGAAAAAAGTCTATGAACGAAATATTAAAGAATTATCCATTTTCTTTTTTTTTTCACTCGCTTTATCATTCATCCCTCCACCTCCGAAGGTAATCTATGTAATCCTCTCTCTCTCTCTCTCTCTCTCTCTCTCTCTCTCTCTCTCTCTCTCTCTCTCTCTCTCTCTCTCTCTCTCTCTCTCTCTCTCTCTCTCTCTTTTACATAATCTACATATCCACTTCTCGGTCGGTCATCCACTTACTGGATTCCAAAACCTCATTTAGCATCACTCGGCCATAAATTTCCCCTCTTTCCCTTCCTCTCCTCTCTCCGGGCCTTCTTAATGATCCGATCTGCTTAAATCTTCATCTGGTTTAGGCTAGACTGTACCACCACCACCACCACCACCACCACCAGACTCTTCCTTCCACCCCAAGCCTATTATGTAACCACCCCACCGCCCCCCATCTCCCTTCAGACGCCGGAGGGTGAGGGGCGATGGTGAGGCTAAGGTCGAGAAAGGAGGAGGAGGAGGAAGAGGAGGAGGAGGAGGATGATGGTGCCAGCCGCTGCAGTCTCAAGGCGCCGAACCCTAACATTACATAAGTTCCCCTTCCTTCTCCCCTCAGGTGGCTTATGGCGGCATCAGAACGGTTCCTTCCCTTCCTTCCCTTTCCTCCATCTCCTTTCCGCCCTCCAATACTTAA